>JANZXP010000194.1:32277778-32309865 GCA_027576715.1 Erythroxylum flavicans | reverse complement strand
ATCTACATACGTTCTTGTGATCGATATATGGATCAGAAACTTCGGTATTACTCTTCCGCAAAATGGTTAATCATAGTTACAGTGAGCAACATTTATAATAGACTCAGAGGGAGAGAGTAAAGGCATATGAAACACTCATAGAACAGCTTGCGACCTTTGTTAATTTGAATAATGCATGATAAAATAAAGAACAAGCATGAAAGATGTGCTAGCTGATGTGTCAATGGAGAAACACCAGATATACAAATTGAAGAGTAACGCGATAGGTAATTTCTAAACAGCTTTATCAGATAAAAGTGTTGGAAAAGCTTTCAAATGATGATCAAAGTGACCGGTGTTAACGACATACAAGATCTAGTTCTTACAAAGTCATCAAAAAAATTTAAAAGCTTGAGGTTAGAACTCAATCTCATTGAATTCAGCAGCCAACAACCAGAAATGAGATGATCTCGAATCATTCAGGCAATTGTCTAATCCCATCCAGCTGATTAAAGAAAGCCTTTACAAACAAGGTTGCACATGGACAAATTGCAGACGAGAAAATTCAAACAATCAAATAACAGCGGCGGAGAAATTTTTTCCTAAAGAAACTTTCAGAAATGAAGTTTAAACACATCAAGCATCAAAATCGACAAAAGTTTTTGAGGAGAGGGCGAAAGACTGGAGATAAAAGCTCATGTATGGTATAAGTGCAGAAACTACTTTACCACTGAGCCATGAGCACGAAAGCTTGAAACTACAGATGCATCAACAAGGTCCCAGAAGTAAATATAGCCATCCTCTGATCCTCCGGTCACATAGGCATCATCATTTGTAAGGCAGCAATCTAATTTGTATGACTGGAACAATACCAAAAACCAGATACAATCAGCACTCCCATATAAGAAAAGTAGGTCGTAAAAGACTAGAAAAAACTCATCAGTACTTGCTTAACTACCTAGGATAATGTAAATTGAGATAGAATGAAAACTGAGGTTAATAGATAAGCCAGATCCAATCAATAATGATATTAAGAACTTAGAAGTATCAATGCCAGAACTACACAAAAAGGAGAGCACTAACCTTGCAAGTATGGCCTTTATATTCTTGCAGTAACTCACCAGTGGTTCTGTCATAAGAAACTGGTAAGTTGGGAGTGCATGAATGTGATTACTCAAAGCATCATTAAAAATTCAATATTACCTATCCAGAAGACGCAAAGTAGAATCCAAGCAACTTGCTAGTATGCAGTTACCATCATTTGAAATTGAAATACAGTTCACAGGTTGTCCCAAGTCGTCTGATATTTCTCTAAAAACCCAAAAAGATGAGAACTTTATTGCTTAAAACCAAAAAAGGTGAGAGCATTTTGGAATAACTGACAATGGAAAAGCAGGTTTAATGAATAGTTCATCATGGTAATACCCACCTACCAATTCGTATATCAAATGTCCTCACAGTACCATCCACGCTTCCCCCAATAATTTCAGTTTTGGTTAAACACACAGACATTACACTGTCCGAGAAAGTGTCAATGATCTGCAACAAAACCAGAGCTTTCTTAGAACATAACCTATAAAGTATCGACACAAGTCATGGGAAAGAAAGAGAGAAACAAAGGTGTAACATTCTTAGTAACCTGAATAGGTTCAGTACTGTGTGATCTACAATCCCAAGCACGCAAGGATTGATCATATCCAGCAGATACTACTACAGAACTATACTCATTAAACTTCACAGCATTCACCTATCCAGCAGACGAAGAAAAAAGCTGTTTATATACACGAAACGAACACAACCCTTTTAGCAAAACAACGTTATGAGACAAACCTCGCTGTCGTGTCCCCGAAACTTGCGAATAACACGACCGGTCGCAACATCCCAGTAAAACACTTGTCGGTCACCTCCGCATGAAATTAACTTGGAATTATCCCTAAACAACGCCCCACTAGTTATAAACACCAACACAAAAGTTTTACACTACAGGCATAGAAAGTGAGAGTGAGAGAGAGGTTGTACGAGGTAACATGAACATCGCGAACTTCGCGGCCGTGAGATTTGTAGGTCTTGATGTGAATTCCACGGTGGGGATTCCATAGACGAATAGTTCGGTCTTTTCCGCAACTAAGGCAATAATTGCCGTCGGCGTTGAATCTGGCTGCTAACACCGCACCCTCGTGGCCTTTCAACACGTTGGCCTCCTTTTTTGGCAGCTCTGCCTCGCTCATATCGATCGGAGATGGGTTCGGCGTACAGAGTGTTGGAAAGTGAATGCAGATTAGAGAATCTCACAGCAAACAGGCCGAGATAGACCGGGCCGCTAGGCCCAAAATTTTATATATTTTATTTTTGAAAATTTGGTTACCAATTCATTTTTAATTAAGTTGAATTATCCGTAAATCATTCAGTTGAGTCTTTTTAATAAAAATATAAAAAGAATATTGTATATAACTTATGTTACTTTTAAAATTCTCGTAAGCAGTAATTCTTGTGCAATGAGATTTGTTGACTTTATGATTTTTGAAAATATAAATCTAGATGTGATAACTTCACAAAAAAAAAGAAATTAAGTAATTCAATAAATTTATGAATTCAAATTAAACTATAAAAATTGAATAAAGCAATTATTGAGACTGAAAAAATTAATTGATAAAAATTTTAATATAAGGTAAGTTAGACATTTAATATTTAAAAATATTAAAAATTTTAATTAAGTAAAATAATTCAAAATTAATTTTAAAGATATTTTAATTAAATTATAATTAATTCAAAAATCATATATTATAGTTTCTTATATTACTCAAATTAAAAAGAATTACACATTTAAACTTGAGTTTTTAATCTCAATTTAATTATATCATGACTGATTTCTAAGTTCTTTATATTATAAATGAATTTTTTTCCTCTTATATTGACAATATTATACTTTTTTTAAATCATATATCTGATTTAAATTCTAAATTGGGTACAATATATCAATTATGACAAAAGAAAAGAAAATATTTATTTTTTCATTATAGCTTAATACATGCATAATAATATTAAGATCTCAATAATAATATTAAGATCTCAACTTTTCTTAAGAACCCTAATGTTCCTCCAACGAGACTCCATATAGTGAGAAGCATCATCTTGAGCGTAGACTCCACACTTGAAGAAATGAGATTTACCTCGACGGCCTGGTGCTTGATGAACCAGCTTCCCGTCGACGAACACCTTCACAGTACTGGCTTCGACGTCGTGAACTACGTTGAGTCTAAACCATTTGTTGTAGATATGTGGGATGAGGACAGGAGCTCTGTAGTAGGACAGTGCACCATTGTAGACTCTGAGCATTAGGGTTGTGGCATGAGCTTGTGCTCCGAACACTTGCATGACACAAACCCCTGATGTGCCTGATGGTATGAAACCATATGCTTCGAATTGCCAGACACCAGAAGAGTAGTCATATCCCTGTTGAATCATTACAGTGAAAGAGGATAGCAGAACAATCTCACTTTGGCACACCTAGCATTGTAATGAGTTGATTGACTTTGGTATAAAACTTTTTAAATAAGTTTGAATTCAATCTTTTTATTTTTATTTTTGGGTTTTCTAAAGTTAAAAATTTTTAAGTTTATTTTTCAATTTGATCTAAAATTTGAACAATTCAAGTCTTTCATTGATTTTGAGTGAAGTTAAATTAGACGACGAAAGCAACAACAACCTTAGTGCATAACACTCTCAGTTTAGTGAGAATGGAGGGAGAGATATCAAATGTAAGTAATTTTTCTTTTGCATATTGAATTATGTTGAATTTGAATCAAAATTTCAATTTTAAATTTACCCTCTTTATTTCTTTCGTGAAATCATACTTGTAAAAATATTTTTTTAATTTGATTTTAAATTTTTAAATAACACATTATATTTATTAATTAATTTTACAAATTAAGAATGGATTCAAAAGAAAAAAATACGACAACTAGTTACAAAAAAGGCATATAACTTTTGCATAACGTTATAAAATACTCTATAATTCTTTATAGAAGGGTTCAATTCATTTTGGAATATAAAAAATTAATTTACGAACTTTTTTAAGTTTAAGATATTTAAAATTTTTGTTAAATTTATAAAACCAAAGATTAAATTACAATAAACTTATCGTTAAAATTAAATGTCACCTTCATAAAAAGTAATGTTTTAAAAATGGACCAAAAGATAAACAAATAAAAAATTTAAGATTTAAAAGGGTCGATCGGTATTAGACCGTTATTTTTAAATTGAAGTTATATTATTAATGGACTAAAGATTGAATAAAATTAAAGAAATTTAAGTTATTAATAAATTGATTATTTTTAAATAATAAAAGTTATTAAAATAAATCAAATTGAAAAGTTAGATGATTCAAAATTTTTTCTATTTAATCAATTAAATTTATAATCATTGATAAAAATAAATATAAATGCAATCGAAAATCTAATCAAATTATCTTTAAAAAACATTAAAATCGAAGAATTAAAAAAGATGAATTGTTAAATTGATTTATAATTAATTCTAATAAGGTGAAGATGACTAGCTATTTGCTAAGTGAAGGGTTGAGGGTAGCTTACGCTGATGCGAAGTTCAGTTCTGGGATTCGTCCTGCTAGTAGGAGAGTGAGGCTTGTCAGTAGAATACACCCAAAGCTTATGAGCACCATTCTTGAAGCTGTATCGTTGATTCTCAGGAACATTGTAAGGTCTTTGTACGACGAAATTGGATTTTGTTAGGGGAAGAGCAGTGAATCCTTTAGTGGGATCAACAGCTACAGAGGAAATGAACTGGTGAGAAACCAACTGAATCAGCATGAAGTAGAGAGCACAAAAAGCAACAATGGTGGCCATTTTAGTGATTTTGGATGCGAAAAGGGTGAAACTTTTCGTTGCATATATAGAGCATGGAGCTTGTAGCCTATAGAACGTGATAAAAGGAAACAAAAGTTGGGTCTGCACATAGAAGAAAGATTGTGTACGTAAAAGGTTTGACAAGAACTTGGCGATCGACGAACAAGACAAGTTACAGTTCTGGGTATTACCGTATTATCTACGTGAGACGGTCGAGAGGAAGGATTTGTAAATATCTTTGGGTCTACATATTGTAATATTAATATATGAAATATATCTTTTTGGCAAAAATATTTGGTTATCCCCATTTGATGTCTTCTGGTTATGATAAATCCAAGCATGTTCAATGTAAGAGTTTGATCCAATGGTTAAGTGAGTTTGTTTCTTATATTAAATTAGTTTATTAAGAAGATTAAGCACTTGGAAAAGTTAAAGAGTCTATACAACTTAAAACCCAAAACTTAATGTTTAGAGATTAAGATGATTCGCTTTAATGTTTTGTATTTTGGAATCATTGCAATTAAGTCAAGATTAAGAATTAATCAAAATTTAACATACACCAATAACAATTCATATGTTATTTGTTGTTTCTCAATAAACAAATTAAGAAGTAAACATGAGATCAAAATAAATGATATGAGAATAAAAACCAATGATTAAAAAACTGAATAAGTTCAACCGGTTCAACCATAAAAATTTTGAACTGTCCAATTTTTCTGTTCAATTTTTTACTTTATGATTCGGTTTACTTTGATTATTCTTATTATTAAAATTTGATAAGTTAATTAATTAATCAGTCAATTTTTATAAATTAATAACTTATAAACTAAAATTAATTAACTACAATCCTTTTTTTAATTAAATTTCAAATTCTTTAATAAATAAAGACAATCTTTTTAATTATATTTTAAATTCTTTAATTTTATTCAATATTTAGTCAATAATTTAATATCAGTTGAACCTTTCATATCGGTTAAACTTTTTAAAACAATGATAAAACCAGCTAATGAAGATTGAAAATGATGAAAATATATTAGAAACTGACAAAAGCTCATCCCATTGGCTCATTTAGTAATTCCAAATTAGTAATTAACTTTGTTCGATGCTTTAAAGATTTATTAATCACCATAAAAATGACTCGAATTCCTGATTTCCTTACATTTCTGTTCCTTGCCAGCTCGTAATCTTAGTATTCAGAAAGGAACACATATAACTTTAATGACTTTGCGTTTTTTTTAAATATTATCTTGTGACATATTGATTAAAGGGTTAACTTCTTAATTGGAATATTTATTTTTAGAGTCCATTCTTATATTGTGATAAAGAAATTTATGAAGTCTTTTTCTTTTAATTTTTTAACAAATTTCCTTACGAATAATCAGACTCAATTAGGTTGTCAATGCTAATTCTGTTCATCATAATAGCATATAATCCCATAATCGTTCAAACGATTTTTTCTATAGTTACACATGAGATCATTTAACTGTCTTGTTTCTTCAAAACCTTTAGATCCTTCCAACGAGACTCCATGTACAGGGAATCATTGTTTTGAGCATAAACACCACACTTAAACGCATGAGATGTGCCTCCACGTCCGTTTGCCTCTAGTTTCAGACAACCATCGATGTAAACTCTCACTTTCGAAGCACACACGTCGTGTATAACATTCAGCTTGAACCACTTGTCATGGACTTCAGGCATTAAAACCTGAGACCTATAGTACATGAGTGAGCCATTGTAAACCCTCAGCATAAACGTCGTTGCATGAGGAGGTGTTGCTCCAAATACTTGCATAATGCACACTCCTGATGTCCCTTTTGGCACGTATCCGTAACCTTCAAATTGCCAAATTCCGGAAGAATATCCGTAACCCTGAGGAAGAAGAAGAAGAGATGAAAGATTTGACGTTATAAATCGAAGTAACTTCACACAGATCAAACTAGAATAGCCTTACATGTATGGCTATCTCGGTACGTGGTTTGGTTTGACTTGTAGGAGTGTGTGGTTTGTCTGTGGAGTAAACCCAGCATTTGTGGACTCCATTGATGAAGCTGTATCGTTGATCTTCAGGAACATCGTAAGGCCTCTGGATTTTGTAGTGTGATCGATTCAGTGGGAGGGAAATGAACCCTTTTGCAAGATCATCAGTTCCTTGAGCCAAACATCGAAAGTAAAGGATGGTTAAGAAGAAGAAGAAGAAGGTCGAAGTTTCACAAAAACTAACCATTGTTTTGAGAGGACTAGAAGAGAACAAGTTATTGCAGAAGATGGATTTTCAGCTTGTGATGGGATAGGATTAGAGTATCATGGAATGATCCAAAGTGTTGTAAAAATGTAGGAGTAATGAAGTATATAGAATGAAGATGGTGATATTTTTATTATTATCAAAGAGCCATCAGCCTTAATAATATGAAATTGAGAATCTGCCGACTAGTCATTAAATCAAAAGCAAGATGTTGACATCTTTCTTATAGTAGCAATCAAAAGCTAGATACAAAAGAAAAGGTCAAATCTCCATTATATTTCTTTAATTAGGAAATCAATAAAACCATAGGTGACCAGAATTAAAATAAAATAAAATAAAAAAGAACCTCCGGCGATGCTATGCCATCACGTCACCTTTTGTCCTCTTTCTTTTGTAGTTAAAGTCTAAACACAAAATAGAAACAATTTATAAATTAAATAAATTGGATTAGTATAAGGGAGTTTGACCTTATGTTAAATCATAGGGAGGTAAACTTTCTCATGAATATTATGTTATTATTAATTTATTCGAAAAGATAAATTATCCATAATAGTTAATAAATTGCACATCCATAATATATAATTCAAAGATCTGGGAAGCTATTTTATTGATATACAATAATCTAAAAGTTAATATACCAAAAAATATATAAGATGGTGAAAAAGATACTAACTGAAAAAAATTAAAAATTAAAATATTATCCGCTTTTTTGATCAAATTCTAAAAAATGTCATTAATATTAGTAAGGTCCGATTTAATTAAAGTTTAACAAATTAAATTTAAATTAATTAAAATTTGAGTCAAAATTTAAATTTGTTAAAGGTCTATTTAACATGATTGACTCAAATAATTCAAATTACTTTGATCCCGACCCAATCAAACTTTAGATTATTCGAGCTTGATTGTATTTAATTTACACTACTCGGTTTGAAATTCAAGCCATAAAAAAAATACAGATTCAGTTTGATTTATTGCCGTCAATCCTAAACATTCAAAATTTGAGCTTGTAGTGATTGACATGCAACTTATTATTGAGATAAACATATAATTAATTTACTAGCTAGACATCGACTCCAACAAGAAGTCACAGTTTCTTAAGGATTTTGATCCCTCTCCAACGAGACTCCATCCGATCAGAAGAAAAATCCTGTGCATAAACCCCAAACTTGAAGTAATGTCGAGCTCCTCCATGTCCAGATGCCTCGTACTTACGAACTCCATCAACGTACATTTCAACTTTTGAGGATTCCACATCGTGGATTACATTTAATCGAAACCATCTTCCATATATATTTGGAGCAATCGGAGTCCTATAGTATGTTAGTGAACCATTGTAGACTCTGAGCATTGACGTTGTGGCATAAGGAGGATCAGATCCAAACACTTGCATTATACACACACCAGTTGTTCCTTTTGGCACGAATCCATGTCCCTCAAATTGCATGACACCGCTAGAATACTTGTATCCCTATTCATGGAAGATTGGAAGAACAATTTATATATAGTCAAGCATAATTCGTTTCAGGTAAGCAATCTTAGTTCTGATTTAGTAAAGGTTTTGAATTGTTAATCACATACGTAATTAAGGTTTTGAATTGTTATAACAGTACTAAAAGATTTTACTTATATTGGATTTTAATGTTTGAGAGCGATAACCTTTATGTTATATTAACTTCTTTCATTTAATCTCGAATTGATATAACTACAACTTGTTAAAAGTCTCAAATGAGATAATTAGGGATCAAATCATTCATTACAATTGGATAGAACGCTAAATATTATAATTACCTTTAAATACTATTAAAATGTTAGAATATAATCTCTATTTTTGTCTAAACATTCAAATTCAAAATGATTTAATATTTTTTAAGTAATTCATCTTATATTTAGTTGAAATTATTAATGTTTTAAAAATCAGAAAATAAGTTAATCCAATAAGAAAAGAGATTTAAGATTCAAAACCGATATAAAACCGATTAAAGATTGAATAAAATTAAAATTTTGAAAATATTATTAAAGTAAATCAAATTGAAAAATTGAAAACAGAACTAAAAGTTAATTATTTTAAAATTTTTACGATTAAATTGACAAATCTATTAAATTTTTTAATCATCGGAAATTATCACAATAACTCGTAATCGCAAACCACATCATTTGAAATCTTGGATTTAACCAAGTGAAAATTGTAAGACAGATGAAACACAGAGAAAGAACTGTCTACTTACATTGACCATGATCTCTGTTCGAGGTCTAGTAGGGCTGCCTTTATATAGAGGCTTGTCTGTGGTATACACCCACAATCTGTGGACTCCATTCTTGAAACTGTAGCGTTCGTTTAGAGGCAAGTTATATGGCTTGTGGAAAACGTAATATGATCCATTAAAGGGTAGCTCTTTGAAGCCATGAATAGGATCCAAAGTTGCTCTTTCGAGAGAGTCTGAACTTGGTTCCACAAAGTTGACGATAATCAGAAGAAAAGCTATGGAAACCAGGTGATGATTATTCATTTTCTTCTCTCTTTCAAGTACAGGACTCTGAGTTGATATAGAAACTCATGTCAGCTATATATAGAACTGCCGAATTAATTAGAGTTTCCATGTAAACTTTATTAATCTTTATAATCACGAGAAATATATGAATCATTTAAAAAATAATAATAATTATCACATTATCTCTTTTAGGTTACAGCCTGTTAAATTTAGTGCATAACAAGAAGAAGCTTAAGTTTTGCCACAAAAGAGTCTTACGTTGACAATTATCTGATTGTCAGAAGCAAAAGGGACTACTAGGAAGATTCCAAACTAGTTGGAGCTCTGAATTGAACAATTCAAACAATATGCTACGCAGGAGTCTTCCGTTGTCAATTTTCTAATTGTCAGAAGCATAAGGGACTTCTAGGAAGATTCCAAACTAATTGAAACTCCGAATTGAACAATTCAAACAATATGCAACACGAGATAGCTTTCGTATGACTGTAAGAGATGCTATGAATAATTGATCCTTATTCATAATTGTCCAAAAATAGTATTAAAATACAAATGTCATATTCATGCAAACATGCAATGGTATTGAGAACAAGAACTTATTTTGTCTAATGCCTTTCTTAAAAACCAAGCTAGCACACTCATGTCTCTTTAATAGTTCAAACCTAGTGAAGATCCAACAACGGAGGTTGGCAGATCTACTCTTTCAGGGAGTTGGCCACATCGATCACAAACCGGTACTTCACATCAGACTTGGCAAGCCTGTCCATGGCCATGTTGATTTGGTCCATTCTGATCACCTCAACATCTGCAGTAATATTATGCTTTGCACAGAAGTCCAGCATCTCCTGAGTTTCTTTCATTCCTCCTATGTTACTTCCCCCAACAAGCTTCCTTCCTGTAAGAATTAGATTGATGAAAATGAGAACAGAATCACATTCAGAGGGGCATTACTGGAGAATTGTTCCTGTCAGAAATTATTCGCAAAAATATCTGTATGAAAATAAATAATTTATGGTGACAAAAATAAATATACAAATGTGACATAATTAAAACACATTAAAAGATAATGAAATATACCATTCTAATTAATTTGATTTACTTATAAATAATAATCTTTTTAAGTATCAAGAAATAAATTCAAACATAAAAATAGAGTTTGTTAAATAAATTCAAACATAAAAATAGAGTTTGTAAATATCCAATCTTATCAATTATAAGTTAACATTTATAACTTAAATTTAGTTCATGAATACTTGTATTATCACTTTTATTTTTATTCGTAATAATATTTTATGTTATTTTTATTTTTATTTTAGTTGAATTCTGATCCTGTTCTATCCAATTCCCGGCCGTTTTAAAATGAAACATCAAAATGCTTAGTTGCACTGACACAAAATGGACAAAGCTGAGCTGTAGAGTTTTGGGTTGACTGCAATATTTTCTATATCTACATCTTTTATTCTTCGTACTCATTCTACAGTATTTTGGAAATAGTCCCTTTACGAGTTAAGAGTAAGGTTTCGAACTACTGAACCTTTCCAGACCCCGTGTGTTAGTGAAATTTCTACCGGTGATGTTGTTATTGTTTTTATATTCGTTCTACAATGTAAGAAGCTGTCAAGATTTTGGTTCTACACTATTGCTATGAAACAAAATGCATCTTACCCAGTGTTAAAGGAAAAATTGGAAGTTCCAAGGGTTTATTTGGCAAGCCCACCATAATCAGTTTCCCATTCACCTTCAACAGACTGAGAAGTGGAGGCAGGGCATGAACTGCAGATACTGTGTCAACGATGAAGTCCATAGTACCAATAGCTGCCTGCACATTCATAGCAGAAACTCTGTAATATTTCACTAATTGATAATTCCAATCTGGGTCTTATAAAGCTGTTCACGAAAATGTGTCCAAATCTCGAGCTTTGATGGTGCATACCTTCATTTTCTCAGGATCTTTGCTAACAATGAATGAATCAGCTCCAAGCCTATTGATGGCTTCACTTTCCTTTCCAGGTGATGAACTTATCACTGAAACTTTGAGTCCAAAGGCCTTGGCAATTTTGACAGCAACATGACCAAGGCCACCAAGTCCTACTATTCCCAAATGCTTGCCTGGCTCTGTCACTCCATAGTATTTCATTGGACTGTAAACTGTGATTCCAGCACACAACAATGGTGCACCAGCATCTGCAGGCAAGCTATCAGGAAAGCATAAAACGAATCGTTGGTGGGTTACGATCATATTAGAGTATCCACCATAGGTTTTTGTTCCATCATGAGATAGTGAGTTGTAGGTAAATGTAACTTGAGGGCAGTAATTCTCCACATCCTGATCACAGCACTCACATGACTTGCAGGAGTCCACTATCACCCCAACACCAACACGATCACCAACTTTGAATCTCTTCACATTGCTTCCAGTTTTTGTCACGACGCCTACTATTTCGTGCCTGAAGAAGAAAATCACAAAGTTCCAGTGCAGATTTCTTTACATCCATTGCCATGATGAACATTTTAATATCTTCTATACTATCCGAGGCCTGCCTAGATGTGATTGTAGAGGGAAACTATTTTGAATGAACATGATTCAATACAACAACTAGTTCCTATACCAACACAAGATTCCAAGAGATCATATATGTAAAACTTATGAAATAGGAGATTCGACTGGACATATAGCTCTAAGTATGACTTGATGCAAACTTATATTTATCAGATGAATCAATGCAGCAATGTTAGGGGTAAGTTTTAGACACAGCACCGTACCCTGGAACAAGTGGGTAGAAGGTATAACCCCATTCATTCCTAGCAGAATGCAAATCTGAATGGCAAACTCCACAGTAAAGGATCTTTACAGTAACATCATCATCCCCATTTTCCCTGTCACCAAGAAAAGTAAGAGTTTGTCAATAATACCAACATTGATGTTTTAACAAGTCTTGATAGATTAAGAAAGAATTCTTAAGTTGACTTGTCAATAGGAACTTGGTGATCTACTTGTCTTGTCGATCTCACTTGAACATCAAAAAGCTCTTTGAATAGTGGTCCAGTAGAAAATGTACCAGTCCTCGATATCTCAACTTGATGATGAAAATGGAAGAACCGAAAAGAGAAAAAAATTAAAGGATCTCATCCACCAAATATAGTTTTCTTGTTACCATCTTCATGGAAAACAGAGCAAGCACATTACGTTGGTCCCCCACTTATTCCCCATCAAATTTATTCCTTTCTGTCCAACTGAATTTGGAAACTTCACTAGGGAATTAAAGTAAGCAGAAGATATTTGGATGATAATTTTCTGAATCCAAAAGAGGAGAAGTGTCCATTGGAACCCAGGGAAGAGCTTAACTTACCAAACTAAACTCAATGCATAAAGAAAAATGTTCGATGCGCTTCTTGCTATTTTGCATGGGATCGATCTATGAACATGGTGACCCACCAAAACAAAAACACCAAAAAAAGTAAAATCCTCTCAAGACATGGAAGTACGCAGTTTCCTTCAAAACTTGGGAGTATTCTTTTTCTATCGAAGGTCACTATCCATTTTACACTCAAAATCAGTGAAAAGATATCATGAAAAGATGTAGACTTTAAAAGAAAAAGATGACCCATGTCTCTCAAAACCCTTAAGCCAAAAATCAAACACAGAGAGATCATCATAAAACCATGGAAATGGAAAAAAATAAAAAGCCTGGTTGAATAGTTTAACCTTCGAGAGAAATTAAAAGGTGAAAGAGCCCCGGACTTATCTCTGGCAGCCCAACCAAAAGCCTTTTGAGGGTGCTCTTCTTCTGGTGATGTTCCCATTTTTGTTTCTCTCAATCCCTTTCAACACGCTTCACACTCACTCTTCCTTAGGTCACAAAACCAACCTTTTTATACGTACAATCTGCAGATCAGAGGACACTGAACCAGAGCAATTATTATCATCAACGAACACCTTATCTTGGATTTTATTATCTTACCCTTCATAAAAAAACACGTATCAAAATCAAATATTGATTGTTCTGAAGTTACTTCCTTTAGCAGATTTACAATTTATGGTAATTTACAGGGATTTCTTGGCAGAGTGACAGAAGACTAGAGCAAGTCAGATCACAATAGGGTACTCAGCATCATGTGCATCAATTGCCATATGTCATTTTTGTTAAATTCAGATCAGAGTTTTGCAATTAATGAGCGATAAGTTATACAAGATTGTGGTTGAAAGCTCTAATGGCGGTCTAGTCACCCACCTTGGAGGCGGTAGGTTTGAGCACGTAAATGCTCAGACTTTAAAGCTTTCACACCTCATTACCGCCATTGTCTTGGAGATACGAGTCCCGTAGTGTCCAAGTACCGTCCATTTATGGAATTTTTATTGCATGAAATGGAATTAATTCTCTATATCTAACATTAGTGAGACATTAAAATTATATATATATAATTAGAAAACTATAATTAGTTAAAATTATTAAAATTCAATAAAGGTTAAAACAATGATTAAAAAATTCAACCAATTCGACCGATTCAACCATAAAAACTTTGAATCGTCTAATTTTTTAGTTTGATTTTCTATTTTTCAGTTTCAATTCATTTTATTAATTCTTATTGTTAAAGACCGATCTATTTATTAATTAATCAGTCAATTTTTGTAAATTAATAAATTCTTATAAACTAAAATAAATCAATTAATTTTCATTTACTAATTTTTTAATTAAACTTTAAAATTTTTTAATAGATAAGACAATCTCTTTTAATCTTATTTTAAATTCTTTAATTTTATTTAGCTTTTAAATTCTAGTTTAATAATTAAACTTTTTAAACATTAAAATTCTTGACTTACTAATTTAACTTCCGATATGATTTTAAAACATTACCAAAAAATACACTAAAATGCTAAAAGATCTAATTCAATATGAAGATGCAAATAAATAATTTCATTTCTTACTTTTCGTTATATATATGACATTAAGGGTGACAAAAGACCCCGGTCTCACTTTAAATCAAAATCTCAATCGGAAAAATAAAAAAACTTAAGATTGATTTTAAAAATTGAAAACAATGGTCAAAGTCTAATTCTAAATATAAATATATGTTTGAGTTAAATAATAATAAAAAACATTTCAAAAAACAAACTTAAAATTTTTAAATATTTTTTATTTTTTTAATTTAGCCTCGAACTTACACTTGAAGAGCTTTAACATGAGCCGGCCCATTTTCATAAGCACAAATAGGAAACCTAATAATAATAATATTATTATTATAGTCTTATTATAAATATTTAATAATAAATTATTCTTATTATTACGAGTTATATGAAATTCATACTTCTAATTCTAGTTCTAGATATTTGAAGATCGACTCAATGGATTATTTGTATATTATCTATAGAATAAGAACCTCTTTAGTCTCGGAATGGACCATATGATCATTGTGTTCATAAAAGTAAGATTAGTTTGTTTACATTTATTATTTCATAACTAAATTTATTGAGCCTTTTTCTTTTAATCAGCCTTCAAATTATGCATTGGCATTTTTTTGTACAACTAAAAAAGAAATAAATAGTAAAATTGGCTTTTGACAATTGTAAGAGTTGCATGTGTCTGTATTCACCAAAATTTTGGAACCATTCTCTTGAAGTTCCATTCTGAATCCAAATTCTGTCAAGATGACTAATATTAATGACTACCAAAAATTGGAACCCAATTGCCACCTCCTCCTCAACCATAACCTAACTAAAGCCTCATTTAGTAATAAAGGTTTGGTACCAATGCACACACTTGCTCTAACTAAATTATTAAAATATATGTAGAACCCCTCTTCTCAAAACAACCTCAAATCTCTACTTTGCAAGAGTTATGCTTTTCCTAAGTATTTATAATCAGGAGGAAAAATTAGAGAAGAGCTGTTTCTCCTCAAAATGAAAAGCAATATTAAATGGTAAGAAAATGGGAGTCAAGCAGCATTTTGTGCATGGTCTCACCCTTAAGACCATGGCTATTAATGATTTAATGTCACTAATTACGTGATTACTGTGTCAAAAAAGGGAAACAAAAAGTCACCAATGCCTTCCCTGAGAACCACCACCACCACCACTACCACTACCACTACCTTTGTTCCTTGCAAAGAAGGTGTTCTTTGGTTTTGGTAGCTCATGAATGTCCATGACTTGAATTGTTCTTTGCTTTTTGGCTTTCAGTGAGCAAGAACACGAGACACAAAAACACACAACAATTCAGTACATGACTTGAACAAATTAATCAAACAAAACAGGTCAAAGCTTATATATATCAAACCATTTTCAGCTTGTTTGTAGTTCTGCTGAAGCCTTTTCATTGCTGAGGCCAGTCTTTCAGAATCAAAGTTACTTTCTTTCTGCTGTTCTTTCTGTTTCTGCAAAAGACCATAAATGGCAAATGCCTAAGATCAAACTGATATTTACTAAGTTAAAGTCCAAAATTCATATTTAGCATTACACTAATCAGAAACGATAATGCAAGGAAAAGGCTAAACCTTTTGTGTCAAATCTCCAACATCTCAGGAGCCAAATTAAAGAAACTCATCTGACACACTTAGTACCTGTATAATTTGAGGAACAGGAGTTGATGCATTAACTGATTTTTGGAAGGGTCTGTTTAGTGTGCCTTCATGAGGAACTGGTTTTGGCTTTCTTTCTGGTTCTGAATGATTTTTGTCTGAACCAGAACTTCCATCTAATAAAAAATTAATCAAGGACAGTAAAGTAAAGTTTTGGTTACTTAAAAAATGAGAATGACATGTAAGATCAGACTCATCTTTAGATCTGAATCTGTACTCACTGTGAGGATTTGGAGAGTAAACAAAATCAGGAACCTGAAGGAAAAAGACAAGGAACGGGAACCTTAAATGGGAACAGAGACCCAAATTTTCGACAACTTTCTTCCAAACTCAAGTAAAGATTTTTCTTTCACCTGGTGATGTCCATTCTGGGGATTTTTCTGCGGAGGTGAGTCCCCATCAGCTGCAGAAACACTATGATTAACTTCCTCTGTTGGATTAAACCCTTCAAGTTTATCTTCATTTCACTTTGTTGGATTTTTTTGTCAAAAAGGCAAAATGCTAACTGTAAGTATTCAATATGATAATATTACCCATTAGAGCAGATGATGCATTTTCTCCCTGTGGATTCAACCTCACCCATTCATCCACAATTTCTTTCCATTTCCTAAATACCAGATAACAAATTTAAGTTAGGAGGGACAGAACTCCTCTACCGCTCCTTCAGAGAACCTACATTTAAAGTTTCCAGAAACTGAATATGCAATAAAACGAAAGATATCTTCTTTTTTCTTTTTCATTTCTTGGTTCTTGAGGACCTGACAAGTTGCTTCACTAATCTCCTGACATCATTGGAGGGATACTTCCGTAAACGATTCACATGCCTACCAATATCAGTATCCTGAAATCAAACAACAGTCAGGAAAAGAAAAGTAAATATAAGAAATAAGAAAGCAAAGTACAGAGAAACAAGCAGAATATTTGGTAACAGTTTCTTTTGGTTACCTTGAGTTCGTGAAATGTTATATCCATATCTGCCAAATTCTGAAGCAAATCAACCACCGAATCTTCAGGCTGAAACCCACCAAAGCATTCAAAAGTCAAAGCTGGAAAACCAAACCCAGAAGTCACAGCAAATTTACAAATCTAAAAACCAAACACCAGACCAAGTTAGGATTATCGAGTAGTTGCTTGATGTCAAGAATCTTCTTTTGATTATCATCAAACAATCCTGCATAAGGATCCAACCCATCATCATCGTTATCGCCATCATCACGATCACTATCATCTCCATGTGGTGTAGAAGGAGACTCGGCTTCTCTTCCTTTTCTTTCATGGTTGTTCACCTTTATTTCACGGTCATTGCTGTTGATTTTTGCAGCTTCAACAACATCACCAAAATCGCAGTTTCTACACTTCTTAGTCAAACTCGTGGCGTATAATCTCTCCACAATGCTATCTCTTCGTTGCTTGAGCTCTCCACCATAATCCAAAGACGCCACAACAAGCGCTGTGTCAATGAAAGTCCACACGTCCACACCTGAACTCTCGAGAATCGATCGAAAATCATCTAAATCCATAATTTTCCGATCTGGGTCCAGAAAATTCTGTTAACCCAATACACAGTCTACAATTATTTTACCAACGGACAACACAGCAGATTCTCAAAGCAGGTAGCTTTGATCAGATTTAACTGGATGTAAGTTTTGTACAGAGAATCAATGAATCAGAATCTGACATCACAACCATGATGAAGATAATGAGAATCAAATGCAACCAACCAATGAGAATATGAAGAAGTGAATTACAAAGCAGAACCCACCACCAGATCTGACTCTAAAAGGAAAAAAAATTTGATCTTTCAATACCCACTCTCATAGTTTAGGATAAAAAAGCAAGCTTTTCATTTCCTCAAAACTCTATGGAGCCAAACAGACTACTCTTAGTGAAAAAAGCATGGAACTTGAGGACTCAAATAGAATTAACAAAATTACGCCACACATAAAACTTCCTAAGTAGTTGCTGTTCTCTCTTTTGGTTATTTTGTTTACTTCATGAGAAAATAAAATATTTTTTTCTTATACCAAATAGGAGGTTTGTTTTATTATTATTGCTTTATGGTTAATAATTTAATAAAAGAAAATAGATTTATAACGAAATTTTGGGATTGGTTCTTTCCTTTTCTTTGGCAATTCCTTCAACACAAGAAAGTTTTGACCTTTAGTAGTTGAGGTAATGAAGAGTAACGGAGGCTTGTTTGTGCCTATAACATAGGTAGATTAGTTGTCTTAAACACCTATTACAATTAAGACTTAGAAAATTAAGAAATAGATCATACCTAAAATTTAATCATATCATTCACAATATATCCCAGAGTGAATTATAAAAAAAATTTATAACTTTACTCAAATTTTTAATACTAATTTTAACTTTAAAAGGTCATGTTATAGTATTAAAACTTTTAATTTTTATAAAAATTATCTCGACATTAAATTATTCATTAACGTTAATGACAATGTGATATGTCACGTCATATTAGTATTTTTATCACGTTACTTTTAACATAAAATAGTGGTACCATATATGATATTTGAAATTTAATAAAACATATGTTTAATTACTTTCAATATTCAACTTATACACAACCAAATTAAATATGACGGTTTAGAGCATGTGTCAATTAAAAACTTAATTATTTCAATAAATGTTTAAAAACAATTTATATTTTCATTATACTTTTTTATAAAAATGTTATACATGATCAATGTAATTTGGTAATTAAGATAACATTTAACATGTTAAAATTCAAGCACCTTATGTAAAGAGATGCAAGTGAGTGTCTCCTAGGATCCTAGCATGTTTACTTTAATTTTCCCAAAGGATGCCAAAGTGAATCTACATGTACTTCAATCAATGGCACTCCAAGACAAAATCCAAGTCAAATCTTCATTTTGTTTCAGATAGTTCCAATTAGATATAAACTATAAAGTTTTAGTGTCATCGGTTAAAGTGGAAAGTTACTATTTCCATCAAATGGTTAGTGGATGGTTTTTCTCTGGTCATAATTTATTTGCTTTTTATTGCCTCATGCTTGGAAAGTAGTTGAAGGGGTTGAGGTTCCACTGTTGAAAAGGGACTCAGAGCAACTTATAAGATTATTCTTTTATGATTGAAAGAATAAAGATTCGAATTATAAAAATAATCTTTTTGTAAAAATATAAAAGAAAGATTGCGTAATCGAACGAGGAGCTTTTTGCATTAGATTTTGTTGCTAAAAATCATTAAAGAAACAGAAAAAAACTTTGTAATTTCCTAAATTTATTGAATTTATATTAATTTTTGTCTTTTTAAAAGAAAATGAAATTTAATTTTGAAGTTTTAGCATAATTAAAATGATATTTAAAAAATGAATTACTAAAAAATGAAATTAATAGTGAAATGTAAGAAAAACTACATTATTTGGTTTTATAGCATAATAGTAATAAAAAGAGAAAACATGAAGAATGGATAAATCAAGCCACTTGTGTAAAAGTGGGGTTAAGGTCAAACTTTTTCTTTCATTTTATTCCTCAAAAAAAGTAGTAATAATCTCGATAATCATGAAATTCTTGACAACAAAATCTTAACAACTTTGCAAGTTGCAACCATGAATTTTTAATTTTGGCCACATGCCATAACTATAATAAAAAAATTGTTTTCCAAAATTAATTTTCAATTCACATTCACATATTAAATATGTGCATAATCATTTTATTTTTATTTAAAAATATTTTTATTTTTTAACTGATAAGATAAATGATTTATATTACCATCATCAAACTATTTTAGTTTTATTTTATTGCAAGAACTTAAGAGACTAATTTATTATGTTACACAAAATTTCTAGTTTTGTTTTATTTTGGGAATTTAAGAGACTAATTTGTTATATCATGCAAATTAAATTAAGTGGTAGTCTCATAATATAATAAATAATAATTATTATTGTTTTAATTATTATTTAAAAATTAAAAAATTATATTATTCTTTATTAAATTGTAGAGAGTACAATGGTTTGGAGATGCTTCATCTTTTTGGGTGGGACACAATGCAATGGTCAAAATTTGCAACTATAGCAAATTCTCCTTTATCTAAACTCCAATCCAAATCTCATCCCCACCAACTACTTTCTACTGTATCCCTCCTTCAACCTTATAAGAACACACATCTTGATAAAGATAATACTTTTGATAATGATTTTGTAATAGTGGTTTCTGTCCTGTTCAATTGGATATGCATACTTTTAAAGAAGGATAAGTCTCCAAAAACACAGCAATATCATTTAATTTCAAGAGTATTATAGTTTACCAAAAATCATATCTTATGCACGGAACTGAAGTTTATTTTACTAAAATTAGACCCAATCTAGGAGAAAACTACAGAGCAAACATTTTATGTAGAAAGATGGTGATTGTCATACATTAATGCTCTGTTATGATAATCCATTACCTGAAGATTGGTCAAAAGGAGAAAAAGGACTTCTCGTATCTATATCGAGTGTTATTCTTAAATGAAGAAAGATTGAGGCCTGAAACCAAATGCTTGCAAGAGCACGTGTGACCTGGTAATCTGCACAAAATGTTAATAGGAGAAGCACTCGAGAATTCACCTGTAACCAGGGTTCAAGAATCTCCTCCACCAACAGTGTAAAACGACAATATTTTCAGCCGAAATTAGAGATACCCATCTAAATTATAAAGTCTATCATCCCTATGTCATCAGTAACAATGTCAAATATGTCAGAAATTTCGTGTATCAACTTCAATAATGCTCTACAACCTAGGATGCAAGGCAGTTCGGAGCAATTCAACCAAAATTTGTTGGAGTTTCAATCTCAGTACTATGTCCTGTTGACTCAGATGGCTGTAAACAATTTGTGTAACTATCAATCAGGCCTTCCACATTTTCTAGCTCCTCCTTATTACCATTGTCACCTTCCTTGTTGTCATGCCATGAAAAGAAAATTTGGACTAATGTATTATTATCTACATAGTCCAAAATTTGTTTGCTGCGTAGGCCCAGTTATAGTTGATGATTCTCTTTCTGATTCTGACAATTCACCACCTGACAAGGAAGACTAATTAGCAGGGCACATCTTGGTCCGTCTTATACATTAATTCTCTGTTCAACAAAGAATTCAATCCCTTTCAGCTGGAACTCAAGCTAATGACAAGACATAGATCCTCCCATGGTGAATCAGGATTGCATCCTTCTTTGATATATCATACAATTTCTTATCAGAATTCTTTAAAGGATGACTATACTACTGTCTTGACAATCAGGACAGGTAATATCCAGGATGAAAATGTTTCGGAAAAATTGAGTACGCCCACTTTTCGATATCAATGCTATAGCCAAGTCTATCAGTGAACAACTTTCCAGAAAGCTTGTGGCAGCCATCTAACACTTCATTGTTGAATATCTCTTAAAACATTTTCTGGTAGAAGGCAAAACTCCACCATGCATGATGCCCTGAATTCTTTTTTCTCCATGTTATTCAGATGGTTTGTTACATTTTGACTGTTTGCTAGAAAAGATGGAGCTCATCCATTCAATCCGGATGAATCATCTGAGACAGTATTCTTATCACCAGATTGAGAAGCTTGAAAGGTGAAGATTTGGAGGGGTACTCTTCCACCCACCTCTTGTATTATATTAGCATATCCACCCCAACTAACAACACTTTCACGAAGTGATTTGAGAACCGAAGGTTCTTCCTTTTATGTATTCAAGTCCCATCTCTTTCCTGAGAAACAGCAACATCAATCAAGAATACTTAAATACACAATATAACAACAGTATCTACTTAATTTCTATTATCTTTTCATAAACACCATAATGTTGGTAAGTATTTCAAGTCGAGTATGCACAACACAGCATTCATTCTGGTTCAAATAGCAATTCAGTGTTGCTAACTGAAGAAAAAAAATGTTTTTCTAGGATGCAATAACATTATATTACAACTGTGATATAACATTTTTTGAGGCAGTATCAGTATCTGATGCTCTAAAAATGCATTCCTTCCATTCTCTTGTTCGCTTATCACACAAACATACACGCATTCATAGGCAAAATCTTATAAGTCCCAAAATCTCGTATCTTGCTCCTTATTGATCCAACATTACAATGCTCTTGTAGTGCATTTCATCTCTCGCAAATTTCAACGTATTGTTCACCGAATGAACACAACCAAAAACAAAAATAAAATTTAGAAGTCAAACAATAACTGTAACCAACCTCGAGCAACGTGAGTGAAGTTGATTCCAGCAGCGGAAAGAAACTCCTGCTAGGCCCTAGAAAGCTGCAATGTATTACCAAAAGCAGTGATCCGAATAGACCTTTAATCCCATTAATCCAAAAAGCGGCTATCATTAGACCACTCACCTCGTACACATTAAACACCAGAAGGCAAATTGCAGTTCTCAAAGATCCCACGACATCGAAACCTTCACATTCTTGGAATAAGAGTGAATTTCCGGCGAAGACGTCGAAAATGAGACACGAGGACTGAGTAACGAAATGGATACCAAGAAAGTGGGAAAATGGGCTTCGGGATCGCATCTTAAGATTAGGGTTACAGTTTTGGGTAAATTTAGAATTGGGTTTTGCGAGTTATCTAAAGAAACAGGGTAAATTCAATTCACTGGGCTTTTGGACATGGGTCATTCTTGAGCCCATATTAAGATTGAAAATATAAATATACTAGACTCCTTAAATCATTATTAATTTCTATATATATATATTTTTTATTTCAATTTTTATTTAAAAATAATTTATTACTCTGTTGCGATTTTTTTATTATTATATTACTTCTTTCGTCATATTTTTTAATTTTCTACTCATTCATAATTTGAAAACAATATTTTATTAAAGCTTATAACTTTTATTACTATATCATTTTGAATAAAAATAAATTTAAAATATACAAAATATAACATCAAGAGTATGTGATATCCAACTAATATTAAAGAGAATAAGTGATAATATTTAAAATATAAAAATTTAAATAATAAAAGACCAAACCATATAAATTTTAATTATTTGGACAATGTTTACTATTTACTATACATTTATATTGATATACTCTATGTATATATAATAAGATCAGGTCAATATTTACTATAAATTTTATTATGCTCTATCAAAAACAATGATTAAAACATTCAACTGATTCGGTTTATTTAACTTTAAAAATCTTGAACCATCTAACTTTCGAATTCGCTTTCAACTTTTTGTTTTGATTTATTTTAATAATCCTTTTTATTAAAAATTGATCAATTTATTAATTAATTGGTCAATTTTTGTAATTTAATAAGTTCTTATACACCAAAATAAATCAATTAATTTTCATTTAATAATATCTTTTTCAATTAAACTTCAAATTATTTGATAAGTAAAGACAATTCTTTCAATTATATTTTAAATTTTTTAATTTTATTTAATATTGAACCAGTTTTATGATGATCTAATACTATCCTACTAGTTTAACTTTCGATCTGGTTATTAAAACATTGATTAAAAAGATTATGAGCTAATCACATAAGATGTTTTTTTAAGCTACATAATATATGGCTTAACATGATCTAAGACCTTGATTAAAAACAATATTATTAACTATATTTTGTAAAGGAATCATAAACTTTGTTCCATGAGAAATCATTAATTAATAAAATTAGATTTAACATTTTTAACATAAAGAATCTTTGTAGATTATGTTAGGAAAGAAGAAACAATATCCCAAAAGAAGATGGAATTCTTTCAACCTTTAACATGAAGAATCTAGAAGAAGTTCAACTTCTCTTTCATATATTTTTTTTCTAATAATTGATGCTTACTTTTCTTTTCAACTTTTTGTTTTTCTCTTTTTTTAAATTCTAATTTCCCTCTCTAAACTTTCACAATTGCTTTGAAGCATTGATGTATATTTGTATACATTTTCAACTTCTATTAGTATAACATATTATGAATGTAATTAAATATTTCTCATTTTCTTAAAAAATTAATTAATATATTTATAGACAATTCTAGGGAACTATTTTAATTTATTGAACCCTTAAAAATTTAACTTTTGAACAATTATTTGGAATAAATTATCATTTATGTATTTAAAATTTTATTTATTAAAAGATGAAAATTAGAAATTATCCATTACTAAAAAAATTAATAGAATTAAGGCTGAGAATAAGTAAATTTGGCTTGATTCAACTTTTTTATTTATATAAATTTGGGATAACAAATTGGCAGTGCTTAATCTTTTAAAATTTTTTTATTTTGTATTAAACTTTTTAAAAATTTCAATTTAGCAATTAACTTTTTAGAACTTGTATAAATTGGGTTAAAATGTTTACTCATATAACGTGTCCATCGAATGACACTTTAATGTCTATCTATTGGTCATATTAGCAAAAGCAAAATTTTTACTTAATTTATACAAAATTTGAAAAATTAGTTACAAAATTAGAAAATTTAATATTAAATTAAAATTTTCAAAAAAATCGACACTATATCTCTTTAAAATTCGATATTAAAGTCTAATCATTCATTAAGAAAGCCAAAGTTATCCCGTCGCAGGGTTTGTACTTCTTTTATATAGTATATTCATTCATGTGAATTCCTCAACGTTTATAGTTAGGCACATAAAAATACGCGGTCATGGCAGTCCACCAAATTAGGCCAAAAAAAAATATTAATAATATTTAATTAGTCAATATCTAATATTTATATTGCATGTGTTTTATGATTATTTTTTTAATTAAAATCTAAAATAAGAATTTTTTTAGAAAATTAAAAATTAGAAAGAGCTTTATCTTTTACCTAGAGCGAATATACTTTAAAGTTAAACACATGCATTTGATTAGATGATTAGGTGATATAAAGATTGGATTAGACGTGGAGCTTAAGGTAATTGGTTGCAGGAAACACTGAGATTATCTGCCACGAGTTCAATGCGATACAGTCATTTTACTTGCATGAACACGGTGCTTTTTTCCAGATTTTGACCACATTCTTCTTGTGCATGGCAGTTTTTTTTGTCTTTTCTTGGCCGCTTCTTTACGTTCTTTCATTGGAAGGTCATTTCTTGTTATTGGAGTTTTACCATATAATATCGATGACCCTTTCATGAATTCTTCCTTTTTTATCTCTTAAGAACAAGAGCCACTGCTTTTGCTTCTGTATAAAAAGCTTTTTTGAGGAGTCAGCATCTTTTTAGTCAGCTTTTTGAATCCTAAGTTGTTTAGTTAACATCACATATAATGTTCATGACAGAAGAATCTGTTTTTTGCAGTGTCATTTCTGCTAAAAGACAGACCTTTATTAATTGTTGAATGGAACTATCACTTTTACTGCTTATGACTTTTTTGCGGACTATGTAAAGCGGTCATTTGCTTTTCTTGAAAGATGAATTGACAGTCTATTACCGTAGGCTAAGAGTTGTTACACCTTAAAAGACACCTTAGCTTCCTCTCTTCAGTGCTTGCGGTTGCTTTACTCAAAGCTGCTGTTTCATTTCCTTACGTGTATATAAGTTCAAGTGGCCCTAGGCATGTGCATATTGTGTTCATTGTGCTAAAAACAATGATAAACCAACGTACCAAATTGAATCTAAAAATTGATGGGGAATTCAATATAATAAATTAACTTGATCATTTTAATGTGAACCTAATCACTAAATCTCACGTATGAAACGACTATTAATTAATTATTTTTAATCAACTTAAATTTGGAATGTAATAAATGATATCCAATACGATATTAGATCAGGATAATGAAAATAAGGAATAATGTCATTAATGATAAGATTATGATAAATAAGTGGTTTGATTTGATTTTGGGACAATAATAAAAATAGGGAAGATTTGAGACTTCTCATATGAAATGAATACCAAATTTTATATTTACAATGAGAAAAATATGTGAAAGCATTCATGATTATATAAAAAAGATTTGAAGAAGGGAGATTGTGACATCTCATATAAAGTGAAAGCCAAAATTCATATAAAAATGGAAAAGAAATGCTTTTGTAAATATGTGAAGAAGATCATTAATCAATTTCTAATTATTTTTTTAAATTTGCGATTTTTTAAAACCAAGATAAGAGTTATTATTAAGCCAATCCAAATTTATATTCTTTCATTAAGCTTATAGTATTAGATTTTCTCTTCTGATTTCATTTTTTCTAAGTACTCTTCACAATTGAGTCACATTTTCAAATACATCAAGTTTCCATTAACCAAAAATTAACAATAGAAAGTGAAGAAATATAATGTTCCTAATTCCTTGACTGTGAGCTAATTTTATGATTAGTGACTAAATTAGAAACTTGAGAAGATCATGAACGAAACATATGCAAGCTTTTAGTCGAGAAAACAACTGAAATACGAGTTTGAGCTAACCTAACATTAGGTTTCGTAACCACACAGTTTAGGGTAAGCTGATTAAGCATTGTCCATTTCTGTATCAGTTTCTGAGATTAAATTCAAATCTCCCAAAAGTAGCACATGGACGAGAAAAAGAGTTTGTGCTCTGGTTGTTCTTAATAACTTAATTAATACACGTTTAAATTGCAGGATTTGCTTATAGCAACCATAGGGCGCGTATCGTTAATGATTGGTGGACAGTCGTTTTCTATTAAAAATCACATACGACGTGGAGGGGCTTATTATATGGTGGAATCTAAGTTGATCGAAAGGCCATTTTCATATGGGTTGTTGATATCAAAGAGTTCATAGTTACGGTATGAATGCATGATTGGCATTCGTTTTAATTAGTTGTATGATTAAACAAAGTACCTTGCTAGATATATACATGCAATAATAAAAACCTTAGCTAAGGATGCTTATATCTCTTTCTGCGTGAGACGGCTCTTACCAGTCAACAAGTATACAGTACTTAGAACTTAGCTAACACTTTTTTTGAAAGCTGAAATGGAAAGAATTGAAGTAATCTCTTTCGGTTCCGATGAAAGTATCAAGAGTTTGATACGTTTTGAACTCTACACGAGGATGATAGTTTTAGGATAATAATTGCATAGATATAAGCTAACGGTGAAAGAGACAAGGATGTTCCGATAAATGTGTAACCTTACTAAAAGATATAAGATAAAAAATATAATGGTGAGGGATAGATTTAAGGTTGCTAATATTATTGACAAAATAAAAGAGACAAGATTTAGATAATTTGGACATATTAAAAAGAGACCCCTAGATGCTCTGGTGAAAAGATGTGAGAAGATCGTAATCAGAAATTATAAGCGAAAACAAGGGAGGCCTAAAAGACTTGGAGAGAGGTGATCATGAACAATATGGTAATATCGGAACTTATCAAGAACATAACCCACAATAAAAAATTTGCGTGTTAAGATCCAGATAAAGGATCTCTCATAAAGAGATTCTTATAATCCTTCTTGTAATTTGCCTCAACTTATCAATATGTAATACTTACCTTGTACGGATTTAGCTGGATGTAGTAGTTATCATTATTATTGTTATCATCACTATTAGTAGTGTTATCACCGCTACCACTGCTACCGCAATAACAACAATAACTACTACTATTAATAATAGTAACAATGATAATAATTATTACGCCTTATTCATATTATTATTATTAAGCTTCTCCTTCTTCATCTTTTTCTTCTTATTCTTCTTCTTATTATGATTATGATTATTAATATTATTATTTATTTATTGATTTCCTCCTCTCTCTCTCTCTCTAGCTCTCGCTCTCTTTCTCTCTGTAGCTTTCTTTCTTTTCATGTGGATCATTTGGAAGCAATCTCTCTATTAGTTAGGAGTAAGGCTGTGTACTATTAGACATCCCAAGATTCTGCATCTCAGCAGGATTCATATTGGTGATCTTGTTGTTGTTATTGAATTTATGAAACTATAGAATTTTTTAGATTTTTTCAATTAAGTGTTCAATATTTTAAAATTTTAAAATTGATGTTATAATTCAGTTTAAAAGATTGTTTATATTAATAATTTTTACTAATGCAAATGACGTAATAGTATAGATATTTAAAAAGATTACGTAATATCTTCTTTTCTCTATAATTTTTGAATATTAATCCAATAAATATATTTCTAATACATAATCATTAATGTATTTATCACAATAAATTAAAAAATTATATTGATAAAGATGTGGAGATATGTAACCCTCGAAGTATCAATCTTTACATTGCTCCATCAGCCACACCAACAAAATATTAATGAAGACAAGTTTTTGAATGAGTTATTTGATTTTTAAAATTTTGGGAATTTAATTGAAAGCTTAAAAAAATTAATAATAAAGTGAAAAAATCAAAAAAGATTTTTTACTTATAATATGTTGTTCCATAGTTTTAACATATGATATTACATTTTATTTAGTTACAAGATCCAATAGTAAAATTTGAGTAATTTGTTATGCTATTTTATCACCAAATCTATGGATTTTAAAATGTAAGAAATTGGAAAATGTTAAGTCAATTTTGGAATATTAAACACATATTTTTTAAATAAGTTTTATTGTTTATAAAATTTTATATTGAAACAAACAAATTCAGAAGTTTGTAGAATAATTACAAAGGTATCATCTGGACAATAAACTTCCATTCTCCACATTAATTAGCAACTATTCTTGATAAAGACAAAAAAAAAAGCTCGAAAAGAAAAAGAACAAGGGCATTCATCATATTAAAAGTTTAAAACCCTAAGACTAGTAGCTTCGATCAAGAACAACTAAATAAAACCTACTATACATAAAAAGGGGCTCTAGATCTAGTGCTTTTGCATTGGCCTACAATTGCATGCAATAATATGATTACTAGTTATGAAAAGCTGCTCTGTTTCTCTTACTCTCTTCTCTCCCTGTCTACACATTACCATTTGATCCAACTTCACATCGTGCTAGCTCCAAAATGTCATGTACTCTACTGTGGGGAACACTCTTAAATCATAGTCAGAAGTATTAGTTAACTAGTCACCAAGTATAGATAAAGAGAAAAACTTGATGGAGATAAAACTACTCTTGTATGACTAGATTAGCCCAAAATAAACTCTTGAGAGCTGTGTATTAGACAATTCTAGTGATGATGATGATTGCTCATTCTTTGGATAGAAATTCAGAATTTGATTGGAGTAAATAGGATTGCCAATTAGGGGTTTGGATCAGGTCAAATCTTTGAGTGCAATTGAGTTTAAATATTTGAATTTGACTTATATCAAGTTTAAATTGATACAACAATTTTAGGACAGATGGAGTAGGACTTTAATTTGATCAAAAAATTATAAAACTTGAATTTGAGTTTGATTATACTTGAATGCACGAAATTGAGTTAATCCGAACTTAATTCATTGACTTTAATTAAGAAGAATCTAATTGATATGCCATCCCTATGAGTCAATGAACATGGTCTACTGGTAGCATATCTGAACCTGTTTAAGCATATCTATGCACTATAGCAAACGTATTATAAATAGGATCAATTGCTTTTAGTTGCCTAAAAATGTTCTTTATTTGATGCTTTGGTTAGCATTATATATTTAAATAATATTTATCTTTTTAAAGTGGCCCATTAATCATATTAATCTCCGGTAAAAAAAGGGCTAATGAACATGAAAGAAAAGAGGAACCTAGAATGTTGATCTTTAACTTTGGCGAGATCTTGTTGGAATAAAATATATCAATTAAAGCAGAATCTAAACCAAAATCCATTCTTACTGCTTTCAGGTGGTCTGAATTCCTGTTAAAATCAAAAGAAGGAATCGTATAATCGTAATTAATTTATAATAACTATACTGTTCTACCGTCATTGACAAGTTGCCATTGAACATAAAAGACTATACATCGACTTAAAGAAATAATTCTTTCATGGGTGGAGGCTGAAAGTAACATAGTGAAACGAACTTAATTATTTGTTCCCACTCCTCTAATTTCGGATTAGTTGTTCCTTACGATACTTTTTAGTATAATACCATTTTCTTAGTTTCTCTGCATATATAGAATAATCCTGATATGGTTAATCAAATCATAATTATTTTGCCGAGACAATACTAAGTAATCAATCACCATGACATATATTTATATATCACTACTTTGTTTGAGGTATGTGCGAAATTAGGAAAATAAAAAGAAATCAAGAAAGTTCAAGCAAATCCTTGGTTGCTTTCATGGTGATTTTTAAATCTCAGGTGGGGACGTATGCTTAGAATTTTTTTAATGAAATAAGAACTCGTTGTGAATTCAATTTTACTGTAAAATAAACTCTTCTCAGTAGGTCTAAACTTGGGAGATTTAAATAGTATAATTGCTAATCATAGTCTTTGGTGACAAATGCCGATTCTTCCACATGATATAATCATAGTTTAGGAAATGACAAACCTGAATTACTCACAATAGCCATCTCAACAATTATGAAAAGCTTTAATAATATAAATGCTCTAAGATTCTAATAAATTTGAAATATTTGAACTTTTCAAGATCTTCAAATATTAAATTTTTTTGGGTCTTTTGAATTTGAACCTTTAAAAAATCATTTAAATTTTGTGTATCTTTGAGTTGTTAATTCCTCAAATAATTTATTTAAAATATAAAATTTATGGTTTATTACATATATTTAACATTTTATTTAATCATTAAAAATATAGCAATTATTTTTCTCTTTTTTTGAAAATTAAAAAAATTCATCAATAGCCATGAAATTAAGGCATAAAAAAGAAACAATACAATAAGAGTCAAACAAAATAAGATATAACAGCATGGTTAATTCCAGGGGAAAAACTAGAACTAGAGGTTTCACCACCTTCTAATATGAGAGCTTATACGTTGATAAGTCACTTGATGAGCTACTAAAGTTTCCTTGATCTAGTAATGCAAATTATAGATAATAGTGTACTTGTCAATTCTCTTCTACTGATGAATTCTTTGCTTTCTTTCCCTCCGGATAACATGAATTACACAATTGAGACCAAGACTTAAGTATATTCTGTCATTTCTCATAGAAAGATATTTTTCTTCAGCCCATTCAAGAACCTTGTCAATTGGATTCAAAACAATATTGGTTTAGGGTGTGTTGAATGCTATCTCAAATAGAGATTGTGAATTCACATTTGAAGTATAAATGGGCTATTCTTTCTTCTTCAATATTGTAGAAGTCACAAAGAGTGTTAATAGAGTCATAAATCTCTTTTGTCTTTAATCTACCTCTAGTTGCTAGCAAAGTTGTGAATGAGGCTTTGGGCTTCAAGGATGCTTTCCATACTACATTGAACCGTGATATATCTAGGGTACGAGGTTCGAGAGCTATAATGCAAGAGAAATTTTAGAAAATCTTATTGAAATCTTGAATTATGCAACTTTTTAGTTTGATTTATCTTAATAATATTTATTATTACAAACTGATTGATTTGTTAATTATCTGATCAATCTTTACAAACTAATCAATTTTTATAAAATAAAATATACTAGTTGGTTTTCATTTAACACACTCCTTATTTAATTAAACTTTAATCTTTTCGATAGGTAATGATAGTATCCTTCTTCAATCTTGTTTTAAAATTTCTAATTTTGTTCAATCTTTATTGTATACTAATTTTATGTCAATCTAATATCAGTTGAACTTTTCAACCTTAAATCTCTTATCTTAATAGTTTAATTTTCGGTCTAAGATTAGGGCTTGGTTATATAAAGTTTGTATTTAACTGAACGAATCCACGACCTAGTTCACAAGTCCCTCTCTTAGTTCTCAGCCAACTTGGTTGTTGGGTGGGTTAACGGACAATTCTCGAAGCATTAATAAAAAATAGGGGTTTAGTTATGAATGTAAGAAAATCTTAGATTAATAAATAAATATCCTGTTACGACTTTTAATTAAGTTATCTATCTATTGACATTAGGTATTTCAAGTGATTTTCTAAGATTTTTATCGGGTCGTTTGCTCGTTATTATTGAGAGTTTAGTCCTCTTTTCTCCATTAATTCT
>JANZXP010000194.1:32266380-32277678 GCA_027576715.1 Erythroxylum flavicans | reverse complement strand
TATATTTAACATTTTATTTAATCATTAAAAATATAGAAATTATTTTTCACTTTTTTTTTGAAAATTAAAAAAGAATTTGAAAGACATAAAAAAGGAACAATACAATGAGAGTCAAACAAAATAAGATAAAACAACATAATTAATTTAATTACAGGAAAAAACTAGAACTAGAGGTTCCACCGTCTTCTAAGATGAGAGCTTAGTTAATAAGTCACTTGATGAGCAACCAAAGTTTTCTTGATCTAGTAATGCAAATTATGAATAAGAGTGTACTTCTCAATTCTCTTCTATTGATGAATTCTTTTCTTTCTTTCCCTCTAGATAACATGAATTGCACAATTGAGGCTAAGATTTATGCATACTCTGTCATTTCTCATAGAAAGATATTTTGCTTTAGCCCATTCAAGAACCTTTTTCCAATTGGATTCAAAGCGATATTGATTTAGGGTGTGCTGAATGCTATCCCAAATAGAGGTTGTGAATTTGCATTTGAAGTATAAATGGGTTATTTTTTCTTCTTTAATATTGTAAAAGTCACAAAGAGTGTTAACGGAGTCATAAATCCTGTCTTTTGTCTTTAATCTACCTCTAGTTGCTAGCGTTGTTGTGAACGAGGCTTTGGGCTTCAAGGATGCTTTCCATACTACAACATTGAACCATGATATATCTAGGGTAGGAGGTTCGAGAGGTATAATGCAAAAGGAATTTTAGAAAATCCTATTAAAATCTTGAACTGTGTAATTTTTTGGTTCAATTTATTTTAATAATATTTATTATTACAAACTAATTGATTTATTAATTATCTGACTAATCTTTGTAAACTAACCAATTTTTATAAATCAGAATATACTAGTTGGTTTTCATTTAATACTCTCTTTATTTAATTAAACTTTAATCTTTTCGATAGGCAATGATAGTCTCTTTCTTCAATTTTGTTTTAAAATTTCTAATTTTATTCAATCTTTATTGTATACTAATTTTATGACAATCTAACATCAGTTTTGAACTTTTCAACTTTAAATTTCTTATCTTATCAGTTTAATTTTTGATCTAGGATTAGGGCTTGGTTATATAAAGTTTCGTTTAACTGAACGAATCCACGACCTAGTTCACGAGTCCCTCTTAGTTCTCAGCCAACTTGGTTGTTGGGTGGGTTAATGGACAATTCTCGAAGCATTAATAAAAAATAGGGGTTTAGTTATGAATGTAAGAAAATCTTAGATTAATAAAATAATATCCTATTACGACTTTTAATCAAGTTATCTATCTATTGACATTAGGTATTTCAAGTGATTTTCTAAGATTTTTGTCGGGTCGTTTGCTCGTTATTGTTGAGAGTTCAGTCCTCTTTTCTCCCTCAATTCTACCGTAATTTAGGCCTTGGTCAAATAAAGTTTGTGTTTCACTTAAAAAAAAAACACAATCTAGTTCAAAAGCACCCAAAGTCAATGTTAAAAATCAAATAGGAAGTTAACAAGAAGTTTAAGGTTTAAATGATTAAATCAATATTAGACAATCATAAAATTAATTAAATATTAAATAAAATTGAAAATTTTGAAATAAAATTGAAAGAGACTGTCATTGATTTAAAGTTTAATCAGAAAAGAAGACTTTTAAATTAAAATTAATTAATTTGTTTTGCTTATAAAATTAATTATTTTACAAAACTAACTGATTAATTAATAAATTTATCAATTTTTAACAACAAAAATTATTAAAATAAATCAAATTGAAAAGTTAAAATTGAAATGAAAAAAATAGTCGGTTTAAAATTTTTACAATTGAACCATTCGAACTGATTGAATTTCTTAATCATGACCCAAATTTCTCAACTTGGTTGTTAGGTGCGTGCCTCCAATCAGGCCAGCAACTAGCACAGACATCTGCACCGTAAATGCTAACCAGAGTTGAAGAGGCATGGTAGCACCATTTTAGGAAAGAAGACGTCAAAGAACAGGAAATAAAAGTTATGCACATATTTTATCCTAGAGGGTCTTAAAAGAGGTATACAAGTTGCTTTCAAGGTTCCAATCTTTATAATTACTGCATGAGTGTTGATTTTGATGAATAGAGACACCGACTGTCATCTTTAAGTGGTCCCTCAAATTAAAGCAGTGACCACACAAGTCCCGATAGAAAAGACGAGAGAGTTTAGTGTTCTTGTTTCGTGCTTCTTCTCCTCTTGCCCTCTTACGAGTAGAACTTATATATACCTTATTGAGCTCACATTATACTTCCATTGATGTGCGTCTAGACAGCAAAACTAGTAGCTATCAGTGAAACTATATCTAAAGCTCAAATTTCTTACCCTTTCATTGTTTGTGATGGATGCTAAGAAGCCTTGTATCGCAGTAATTTTGATTCAGGCAATATATGCAGGCATGTTCTTACTTTCGAAAGCTGCTTTTAATGGGGGAATGAACAACTTCGTTTTTGTCTTTTACAGACAAGCTGCAGCAACCCTTTTCTTAGCCCCTCTTGCGTTGCTCTTCGAGTGGTACACTCAATACTCAAATTTCTTCTATTTCCCTTCTTTCATATTCAGCTTTTTATACATGTACGAAAAATGTAAATCTTATGAGATTGATAATGATTTTACCTATGAATTCTAGGAAAAATAAGCCACCCCTATCATTTGTGACCTTCTTCAAGATTTTTATGCTCTCGCTTTGTGGGTACGTGTGTCTTTCGAAGTTTCTTCTTCCAATTTCATGGCCTCAGTACATGTATAAATATAAATATATCAGTATATACACTTCAACTTCTACTTGATTCTTGTGGTAGGATTACTTTGAGCCTAGATCTATATGGGATCGCTCTAGTTTACACATCTGCGACTTTGGCAGCTGCAACTACAAATTCCCTTCCTGTCATTACTTTCTTCTTGGCACTTTTACTAAGGTAAAGCTTTTAGTCTAATCAACTGTAGCATATGATTACTGCCATGTTTAATTTGTTGTGCTAAAATACGAAGAGAAAACTTATAAGTTATTGGAGATTTAAAGGCATGGGATATTTCCTGGTGCATGTTTTCACGACCCTACTATCTGAAACTAATCAATTAACAATCAAATTCTTGTTTGGATTGCTGCAACATAGCCAAGCATGATATGTGCGTATCCATGATAATTCATGCATTCTTAAGTTAAGAGAATGTACGATCTTGCACTTCTTCTATTGCTCGATCTCTTAGGACATGAAGATCTGTAGATGATCACCTGGTGATTCTTGAAGTTGCTTAAGCATTTAGAAGTGCTTTGTAAGGGGATTCTCAGGAAAATCTAAAAAGTGTAGTTTTAGAACCAATCTTGGAGTGAAATCAAACAACACAGTCGAAGGCTATTATTTTTTCTTACCAATTGCTGCATCTAAATGTCTAGTGATTTAGAGAACTAAACTACTATCCTCTAAGAAATTGTCTGAGACCATTTCAATATGGTTATATAATAGGGAGATTTGTTGGTTTCTGTTCCTGTCTCTATAAGCTTATGGTAAGGATAGCATATTCTTGGCTTACAATTGAATTTTTATGTACAAAAAGCAAAAACAAACCATGTCCAGTTGATCTTTATAGTATGGTTTGTAAAAAAGTAGAAGGTTAACAAAAGAAACAAAACTAGAACTGTAATTTAAAATTGAAAGGCATGATATTGTCTTATTTGTATTAACAAAAGAATAGTAGTTTGTTAAAAATCTTTATAATATATATTATTAATCAATTCTTAATATTTATTTTGCAGACATGTGTTTCTGTTATTTTTGAATTTAAATTATTATTGAATTAGCCTGAATATTATAAAGTGTTACAAATAATATTAGAATAAACCTTTATTAATACACTATTAGATTGAGATGATGAAGACAAGAAGTGATACTATAGTAGTAAGACTCTAGTAATAAATAACTCTTAACAGACTTCTAATCTGATTTAACAAAAAAAAATGATGATAAATTGTTATTTAAACATTTATAGTTATAGAGATAATAATAATAACAACGACGATCCAATAAAAATTCGGCTACACGTAAGATTTGAAAAAAATCTAGTTTACACAACTTTACCCTTAAATAATCAAGAGGTGAAGTATACGAAGAAGTTGAAAGAGTAATTACGGTAAAGAAGATAATTTTCCCATCAACAACTTTATTTCAGTATCAAACATATGTAATTAATGAGTTTAATTTTTCTTTTTCACATGTCGCTAAGCTGATGACGTTAGGGAACATAACTGTCGAACTTTGCCATGTGCTATAAAACCTTATCAACTGTCCTTAGGCGGCGATGCTAACAAGTCATACATTACCTGCCGCATATCTCATCGGGACCTTCCAAGCTTTAGTAACTATGGCCTGGTTTCTTAAATGCTCAAGAATAAATTACTTCCGTTCCGTTTGGCCGCATGTTTCATGTGGTTTTATGCACTTTTTTGGAGCATAGCATCAAGCCTTTTTAAATCACTTGGCTTAAATTTGTGGTTTCAACAATGTTTATGGCATTTGTATTTATTAGTCTGATTTTATGTGTATGATACTTTCTTCTTTCCCTTCTTTTCTGTTAATTATAATTTGCAATAGTGTTTTGTATTTCGTATTGTATCAATTATATGTAGGTACGTTTCGTATCAATAAAAAATGATACAAAAATAAAATTATTATAAATTAAAAATTATATGTAGATGTTGTAAATATAAAAATATCTTTGGTTAATAATTATTTTAATTATAAAAATATTTTTATATTAATTTTAATAAATTGAATTAGTGAATCAAAATTTAAAATATTTTAACTATAACTATAATAGCAGATTAGATTTTAATTATATAAAAAATGCATCCAAAGCATAATACATATGTAACCTTGGAAGGATCGAAGCTTTGTTTGGTCTGGCTTATGTAAGGCAACCCTGGTCCATCCACCTTTGCCGGTGCTCTGTGGGGCACCTACTACTTAAATATCGAACATGTCTTATGTTGAATTTGGTGTTATTGTACCTGAGACATAGTCAATTATTATTGATGTCCCTAAGGAAACCAACAAATAGGCTTTAACATAATGGGTAAATCGGACAAAAGGTGGTGTATCTTGCCTTGTTCTTAAGTTAGTGAAAGTGTCGGTTTCAGGACGGAGGTTTTGAAGTTGAAGACAAGTTCAGGGATAACCAAACTTGCAGGAATATTAATCTGCGTGTCTGGAGTAGCAACACTCGCATTTTACAGAGGTCCCATCTTCCATTTCCTATGTCTCCACCACCTTTTTGGACATCACAGAAACCAAGTACTTGAAGCACATGTTTCTTCTGGAAAAACATGGGTAAAAGGTTGCTTGCTTCTGCTCATGTCGAACACGTTCTGGGGCTTATGGCTTGTGTTGCAGGTAAGTACTAGTTATGGATGTTTAAACAAGTGGGAAGCAAGAGCTCTTTGTATTTTCTTAAATCTTTCAAGTGTTTCTACTCATTGGTTTTTTTACTTTGAAACTGTTTTGAGACAGGCAAGGATTCTAAAAATCTATCCATCAAAGCTTCTCTTGACCACTCTTCAGTGCTTCCTGAGCTCAATTCAGTCTTTTGCCATTGCCATTGCTTTTGAAAGAGATCCTAATGAGTGGAAGTTGGGTTGGAATGTCAGACTTCTCGCTGTTTCTTACTGTGTAAAGCTCCCTTTCCACCCTATATATACATGTTCTACAACCCCTTTGCTCTTTCAATTTCAAGCTTTCATTTAGAGAAATAGCAAAAATTATGCATACCATAATTCATGAAACCTTTATTAGAACTAAATTTGATTTTTAGAATTTGCAACAATTTTTAAAAGGAACAATTGAATAATTATTTTTTAATTAGTTCAAGTGATTTAAGAATTATTTACAAGTAATTGTGTCTAAATTCAAATTAAATTTAACCTTTTATTAGTTAAAATTATTTAAAGAGAGTTATAATAAAATGAAGGTAGACTAATCTTTTTTTTAGTGTAAAAATTTTATTATATCATTGGAAGTATTTATATTTTTGTATTATAACATTAAGTGATATTAAATTAGTGAATTTAAAATTTTTTATTCAATCCAGAAATAATCATTTAAGACGAGTTTGAGGAAAAAAAAATCTATTACAATAATATTCTTCCTTCATTATTATTTGTGTGATTGTATAAGTCCACCTGATCAGCTCATCGTTTTTCCAACAGCTAGATTAAAGTTTGTGTTGTTTCAGGGAGTTGTAGTGACCGGGGTTACATTCTATCTACAAGCATGGGTCATAGAGAAGAAAGGACCAGTTTTCCTAGCAACGACAACACCATTAAACCTGATCTTTACCATCATGTGCTCTGCGTTTCTACTGTGCGAGGCCACAAGTTTAGGAAGGTAATTACACTCAAAATAGATAAGCAGCCATTTAAAGAAACCTCGTAATTAATGTATGAATGTTGAGAGATTTATAATCTTTTCTCTTTGCTTGTTCCTGCAGTATCCTTGGTGGGTTATTGCTAGTTGGAGGTCTTTATAGTGTTTTATGGGGAAAAAGCAAAGAAGAGATGATGAATAATGAGAAGCAGACTAGTACAGTATCTACAACTGAAAGAGAATGCTCTGAGTTGAGACAAGTCATGCCTGTGCCAACTGATAAGGCACTGTCGATTGTATAAGAAGAATATAAGTGAAATGCATGCAGGTGGATAACCATATGTATGTTTAACTCTTTCTCCTTCGTCCCGAGACCCAAGGGTGCCAAAACCACGCCCTTTTGGAAGAGCAAACGTATAATTATAAACGATATAGTGAAGGGTAGAGAATTTTGTAAAATTGACTCATCAATTATTTAATAAAAAAATGGATGAGTTGTATATGATAACTTAATTAATATAGTAAAATCAGTCGTTTTTAATTCTCAAAAAACCTTGATTGAAATTATCTCAATAGTTTTTGTTCTTTTTTCATATAAAATTATTCTTATTAAATACACCTAATTTTTCAATAACATAATAAACTCATCAAGTATTCTATTGAAAATAGATGAATTGCGTCACCCCGCCGAAATGTTAGATTTGAGGAGGTTTAAAAGTAAGCAGTCTTATCGAATAATAATAATAAATAAATACGTACATACATATAAATAAGAATATAAAATAAATAATCCAATAAACATAGAACAATGTAAAGAATAAAAATAAAAGATAAAGTAAGTAAATAAATACACAAAAAAGAAAGCAAATAAATAATTAAAGAAACAAGTTATTATAAAAAAATGTTTAGGCAGAGAAAAGTACAACATATTAAATGTTTAGGTTAAAAACAAGACATAAGACTCGAAAGAAAACATTTAAGAGACCTATGAGAAAGAGAAATATCCCTTATGTGAGATCCTTTACCTTTATCCTAGTATGCCAAAATTTTCTATTGAAAGCTACATCTTCGGTAAGTTCCAGTAAAGTCATATCATTCCTGATTACTTTCGCTCAATTCTTCTTAGACCTTCCTCTTTTCCTTTTATAGTTCCTAAGTATAATCTTCTTACATCTTCGTATTGGAGTGTCTGAATGTCTTCTCTTTACAAGTTTGAATCACTTAAGCCTTGTTTCTCTTACTTTTCTATCAATATTAACCACTCTTAATTTGTCTTTTATCATTACATTCCAGATTTTATCTCTTATGGTAAGGCTGCACATCCAACAAAGCATCTTCATTTCCACCACTATTAACTTATGACTACACATATTTGATGGACCAATACTCAGCTCCATAAAGCATGGTTGGACTAGTCACTAAATGATATCATTGACCTTTAAGCTTGAGTGTTATCTTCTTGTTTCATAAAAACTCTTGATGTACTTTTTTATTTAAGTCATTCTAATATGATATGGTGAACTATATCTTCATCAATCTCTCTATTGTTTTGGATGATAGATCTTAGGTACTTAAAATTCTCTTGCTAAGGTATAACCTATAAACCAATTTTTACCTCCACATCGAAAGTCACCTTATGGCCTGAAAAATTATACTTTAATTGTATTCAATCTTAGTCCTGCTCAATTTAAAGTTCTTCGATCTATCATAGCCTTCTAAAGTTCTAGCTTGACATTGACATTCTCTTTTATCTCATCCATTGAACCTATTTCATCATCAAACAACATATATCAAGACAAATTCCCTTGAATTTTCTTGATGAGCTCATTCATCACTATTGCAAACAGATAGGGGCTCAACGAGGAATCTAGAAATAATTTGTATCTCCTCCTATCGTCTTTACTCTAGTCTAATTTACAACTTCATACATTTACCTAATGAGCTGTATAAAGATTATAGGAACTTTCTTAACTTCTAAACACTTCCACATAATTTCTCTAGTTACCTTGTCATAAGCCTTCGGTAAGTCAATAAACACTATGTGTAAGTTACACTATCATTTCTTGTAATATTTTATTAATATTATGAGGAGATGTATAATTTCTATGGAGGACCTTCCAACATGAAACCAAACTAGTTCTCTGAGACAAGTGTGTCATTTTTCACTCTCTTCTCGATCACTTTCTCCCATAACTTCAAGGTATGACTAAGTAGTTTGACGTCTCTATAGTTGTTACTATTTTTAATGTCCCTTTTGTTCTTGTATAGAGGAATTAGCATACTAAGTCTCCACTCATCCGATATTTTGACGAACTTGAGGATCATATTAAAAAGCCTAACTAGCCAACTAATACCCTTTTTGCCTAGACTCTTCCACACCTTTATGAATATTTCATCAGACCCTCCTACTATTTCACTCTTCATCTCCCTCAAATCTCTTTTAATTTCTTACCTTATGATCTATCGACAACAAGTAAAATTACGATATATCTTGAACGTGTTAAGATCACCTAAAAAAATGTTGTCCTCTGCGCCTTCATTAAAAAGGCTACAGAAGTTTCTCTTAAATCTTGAAGAACTTGTTAAAATCTTCTTGTTATTTCTTGTTTCGTTTCTCTTTGATTCAAATCCATTATTATTAAATACATTTTATCTTTTAACAACAATGCATAATAAACCTACAAAATAAATTTTGTACATTTGACTCATAAATTATTCTATGAAGAATAGATGATTTGTGTTACTATTAATTCTGTCAAATTGTTGTAAGATAATTGTATTATCTTACAACAATTTGACAGAATTAATAGTTCTTGGCTCACGAGAAATTTTGATTAAAATTTTCTTATTGGTTCACAACACCAAAATAAGGAGATATTAGACACTTATGTCTAGACGCATCTAATAATTGTCTTAAATAATATAAGAATTGGTGGAGTTTTTAGATATTTAGTTAAGACGACAAAATTTGTCGAAAAAATATACAAAAAAGTGCCTAAAACTTTTAAAATTTCCAATTAGCAGGATAAGAATTGACACATTTTATAATTTATATTCATCCAAAAATAACGATTAATCAATGTCAAAAGCAAGTAATTATAAAGAAACGTTTAGTTAATATGAGTGACAAAAATTATAAAACGTTAACAACAAGTTAGTATGTGTTACTCAAAAAGTTAGTATGCTGTGAAAGTCCTAAGTTAACTATATATGGGTTAATATTTTTCACTTCTTAGTTACTTTGTTGGTTTTGTTCTGTGGACAGTGTTCATACTAGGCCCACTATTCGCGAGTGAACTTCATTTTTCCCTTTACCTAAGCTTTAGATCGCCATCATTCATTTTCACAAACAAGAAGTGAAGTCCATAGTATGCTGCAAAAGTCCTAAGTTAGTATGTGTTACTCAAAAAGTTAGTATGATGTGAAAATGTTTAGTTAGTCCTCTGCTCTGCTCCGTTCCTCCGTCTCACTCTCTTCTCGTCAAACTCTCTCTCTCTCTCTCTCTCTCGCTAACCATGAATAACAAACTCTCTACAATCTTCTCCTAGGATTGGTATAGAGAATTCCTTGGCATGGACCCATTTAAAACCCTAAATTCCTCTACCATTATCTACAGGTATCTCTCTCTCTCTCTCTTATTTGTCTTATTTTTTGTTTGCTTCTTCTACAAATTGTTGTTCGGACTTTTGCACTGATAAGATCCCTAAGTTTTTTATTTTTATGCCTGAAATTTTTTGTTTCAATTGAACTCAATTCAATCGGCTGTATGCTCTATAGTTTTCTGTTAGGTCTATAAAACAAGCGAGTTTTGGATGGCCAGGTGAAGATAGATGATCAGATTGGATGACTTAGATGCCAATAATGATATTACTTCTGATATTTCTGTAAAATTTCAACATATATTTTCATGTGTATAAAGACATTGCGAGAGATATTTTTACTCCTCTCTGTTGCTTCTGCATTTGTTGCGTTATCCAGCTTCGTGGTTTTGTCTTTTGATTGTGCGTTTTATTTTTATTTTCTAGCTACTACATCATTTTCTTCTCTACTACTTCAGTCGTTTTGCTTGTTTTGGATTCTCGTTCTACGTTACGTTTTAGTTTGCTTCTCATATGCTGGGCTATGTTTCTTCCTTAGCTGTGTCATTTTGCCTTTGCTTTTTATTTGATAGGTTGCTTCTACACTGTCGTTTTATCTACTGGTTCTCCTCTGTGTTTTACATTTTATCTACTCCTTTATTCTGTGCGTTTGGGAAACTAATATGATGAGTATGCTGTTAGATCAAATTGAGAGGAATGTAGGTTTTATTTGTTATAAAGTATCTTGGATTGAAAAATAGCCGATAATTAATTAAAGAATGTTAAACTAATTTAAGTCGTTTTTGTTATTTATGCCTTTGATTTTCCATTCATTTATTTATGAGAATAGAAATGTTGACAAGCATGAAATCGTAATATATTTATTTGTTTGTATTTTTTAAAAATATGTGTGAAGGTTGATACTTGCGAATCTATAGGATCAATGTCTACAGGTATAGACATGAGTTGGATAAATCAACCAAGAAATAGCGAGTCTTATATTTAAGGGATTTATGGTTCATAGAATTTGCAAAACAAGGAGCAAAAAATGGGAAGATTAGATGCCTTTGTAATGTTTATTAACTAGATAGGAAGAAATTATTCTCACTAGAGGAAGTAGAAAGTCGGTAGAAAGTCATATTTTGTTTAAAGGATTTTACAAGGACTATAGAGATTGGATATTCCATGGGCTAAACACTCTTGCTGAACAAATGGGTCGTACGGTTATAATGCCTAATCACCACAGATTGATAAGCCAAGATGATATTGTAAGGTTATTGAGGGATTCTATTGGATTTAGTATTCCTTATGACGGTGAACCTATCTCTGAACCCTATGAGCAACCAAACACTGATGGTATGATGGATGACCCTGGTTT
>JANZXP010000194.1:32242100-32256087 GCA_027576715.1 Erythroxylum flavicans | reverse complement strand
CAGATATTTTCATGTGCACATATCACTGTTCACAAATGCATGAGCATGAGATGTGTTGTTCTAATTTCTCTGATTTATCACACTTGGACCCGTTTCTCTGGTCCGACCTGTTCTATGGAAACGGGATGTTACAGAATATACCCCAAAATATACATCTTTAGGACCAGATGGAATACTTGACATTGATTGTATAGTAAATCCTGAACAACTAATATTAGAATGGTCAAATAAGATTCAACTATTATTACAAATTGATAAACCATTTGGAGAAACAATAAATAAAAATCATTTATGGCATTTTATTACGTATAAAACAAAGGGTATTGTTCAAACATTTTTATTAGATAATAAAGTCTCTTTAAAAAGTACTCCACAATATCAAAATGCTGAAACTTATGTACATACATTCCATGCCGTTGCAAGTGAAATATATAAAGAATTTTTAGGTAAAGACATAATTCTACATCAACAAGAAGTTTCTAATGAAAATAGACAAAAAGCATTCTGGCATTTAAACAATATGAGAATCTGTAATCTTTGTTATTCAGATCATTATATAAGTGAATTTAAAAAATATTATTATCGCTTAGCTAGATCTGAACAAGAAATGTATATTCATATTTTTATACAAAAATTACCTTATCCCATGAATCAAAAAGTAGCCGCAAAATTTATAGAAAAAAGAGATCAAAATAAAATTGCTTATAATTTAGGCGGTGCAATATTAGTCACACAAGAATTACTTGCAGAACAATGTTTTGAAACTAAATTATGAAAAACCTTAAAATATAAAGAAATTCAACTCTGTTGTGAGCAAAATGCAGAAGTACCACAAGAATATGGTTGTGAACTAATTAGAAAAAAGAAAAACTGTTATAAAAACAAACCATATAAATATAAATGGAAAAGATACTCAAGATATAAGAAAAATAAACCTTATTTTTATTGTAGAAAATTCAGAAAACAAGGATATCGACAATATAAACCTAAATCGTTTTTGCCCTCAGAAAAAGAAAAACTGTAGATGTTGGCTATGTAAGGAAGAAGAACATTATGCAAATCATTGCATTAATAAACAAAAATCTAAATATCAAACGAAAGTAAATATTTTACAATCTGCTATCCAGAATCAATTAGAACCCATTGAGTCTGGTTATGATACTGATTCCACTATTTCCTCAATCCATTATTATGAATCTCAGACTGAATCATCATCATCATCAATTGAATCCCAATACAATCTTTATTCAGATAGTAATACAGCATAGAAAGGTAAATGCCTATATAGATACAGGAGCAACAATATGTATTGCTTCTAAACATGTAATAAATACATGGAAAAAATTAGAGAAATCGTTACAAATACGAATAGCAGATGGAAGCTTTAAGTATATTTGGTATGTAAGTTATTATAATAATATTATTATAGAAAAAATATACTTTTGCTGTACCTTCAATATATCAACAGGAATCAGGATTACCATTTATAATAGGAAATAATTTTTTAAAATTATATAATCCGTTTTGTCAATATAAACATTATATCACTCTTAGGACTCTTTATATTAAATCAATAAATCATAAATCTATTATTTTAAAAATTCCTATTTATCATACTTCTTATTTACAAAAATTAAAACATCTCTATAAGGATCTTCCTCTTTTATATATCTATCTTCCTATGGATACATTGTTGGTGCAAACCGACGCAAGTATAGATACATGGGCTGGCTGTCTTTTGGCACAACCACCCAACTCCAAAAAGTATTCACTTTGTAAATATACAAATGGGACTTTCAATCCCGCTGAACTCAAGTATCCAATACATGAAAAAGAAACATTAGCCCTCCTCAAAACATTGAGAAAGTGGTTTACAGATCTATTACCGGTTGCATTCACAGTGCAAACGGATTCAAAGTATTTATGTGGATTCAATAGATACATGATTAAAACAAATTATAATCAAGGACGCCTTGTCCGTTGGCAATTGGAACTCAGCCAATATCAATATACTATCAAGTATATAAAATCATTTGACAATTTTCTTGCAGATATCTTAACTCGAGAATGGAAACATCTTTGACTAGCATGGAGGAAGCTTATCAACTTAAAGAAAAGGAAGTGTTAGAATTAAAAGAAAAACTTCAAAAAACCACTCATGAATTAAACCAATTGTAAACTACTATTGATTTCCTTCAATCTCAGATCCAATCCAATACACCCAGCTCTTCTACTCCACAAATTCCAGAAAAATCAGAATCACCACAACCATCCATACCTTTAGTAATACCCCAACAATTTACTACAATTACCTCTCTCCCTCAAAAGAAGCAAGATGAAGCCGAATCTAAAGTATATGTCATTTATAATGGACCTATGTCTAGAATATATGACTCGAAGGTGATCAACAGAGGGAGACTTTTGAAACAAAATTTCATGAGGAGACTTCCAGCCTAACTGAGACATATGCATTTTATTAATGAGATATGTTACAGATAGGACACACTCCCCTCAGAAGTATTTTAGCAAAGTAGTATGAAACATAATAGCTGTTACAGTTTCTACAGGATGTCTATGTTTTCTCTCAACAATCCCATTCTGTTGAGGTGTATGTACCATGGAACTCTAATGTATAATTCTAAGGTTGTTAAAAAATTTTGAGCTTTCTGTAGAAACAAATTCATCACTATTGTCTGATCTAATGTATTTGGGAGTAGAATGAAAGTGGTTTTGAATATATTTGATGAACGAAATAAGAGTAGGAAGAGCTTGGTGTTTACTGTGGAGAAGATATGCCCAAGTGGCTCTAGAAAAGTCGTTAACCACTGTAAGAAAGTGATGTGAACCACATATATTTGCAACTTTGTAGGGCCTCCACGAGTCAGTGTGTACAAGCTCAAAAGTAGTGGAAGTAGTACTCAAGCTTCTCGAGAAAGTTAATTTATGACTCTTTTTCATAGAACAAGAATCACATAGAAAATTACTTTCATTAAGTTTGTGATGTTTACAAGTAGGAATATGAGTCACTTTACTTAAAGAAGAATGCCCTAATCTGGCATGTAACAAATGTAAATCTTTATTCATATCATTAGTGCTACAATGAGTCTTTGAACTATGAGAATGAGTTGTGGTATTAGGAGTATGAACAACAGATAACATGAGCATTTATTGAGTTATTAGACTCCATTTCAGGAGCCATTGTTAGTAACTTGTATAGGTCTCTATGAACTCTGCCAAATGCCACTGCTTTCTGATTCTAAAGGTCCTGAAAGACACAATGTTGTGGGTGAAAAAGGACATTAAACTTGGTGCTCTAAGTGAACTTATTGACAAAGAGTAGGTTATATTTGAAGCTTGGTACATAGAGGACAGTGTGTATGGAAACATTTGAGCTTAGTTTTATAGAACTAGTTTTAGTTACCTGCTTACTGGTACCATCAGGTAAACTCACAAATATAGGTTTGGTAAGCTTTTTAGTCTTATAGAATGAGTGATAGAAGGGAGTTATATGGTCAGAAGCTCCAGTATCAATAATCCAGGTTCCATATAAATCATCAATAATGCAAGAAAAAGTAGAAGCTGAGCAGTCATAGACAATACCTCCAAAGTTAACTAAGGGACCTGTACCAGAGGCAATAATGCTTTTGCCTTTAATCATCTTCATCATCTCTTCACACATGGTAGACATACTCTTCTGATAAATCACATATGCTCGTGTGCCTTGAGCATCTAGTGGAGTCTCTTGATCAGCTTTAGATCCCTTATTAACATTCACTTGTGCAGCAACTTTGCCAGTTCTCTTGCCTGTCCTCCCCATATACCAATCAGGATAACCAATTTTCTCAAAGCAATGGTCAGCCAGATGACCATCCTGATGGCAATAAGTGTAGTATCTTCTTCCTTTGTCTCTTCTATTCTTGTTATAACCAAACTGCCTTTCAGTAATTAGAAATGCTGCTGGTGGTTCTGTGCAGTTACTCATGCTTTTGCCTCTCTACTTATTGCATAATGTAGTAGGCTTTATTAACATTAAGAAGTGGATCTGTAGACAAGATCTGACTATGAACTGTCTCATATTAATCACTCAACTTCATCAAAAACTGCATCAACTTAGATCTAGCTTCTAGCTCAACATATTTGTCATTTCTACCATAGTTACATTCAGTCGTTCTTCCACATAAGCACACATATGAACAAGCAGGAACTACATTAAGACTCTATAACTCATCCCATATTTTCTTAAGCTTGTTAAAGTACGCAACAACAGACATAGATCCCTGACTAACCTGACTGAGTTCTCTCTGCAGCTGATAGATCAGTGGGCCGTTGCTTTGGCCAGATTTTTTATTAATCTCCTTCTAAGGATGATGAGCTGATTGTGTATGCAAGAAGGCGTCAGACAAATCTGTAACCATAGAATTCAAAATCCAATATGTCACCATGTAATCACACCTAATCTGGTGCTGGTATGTACTGTTAATGGTAGCAGGTTTGGTACATGAACCATCGATGAAGTCGAGCTTCATTTTTGCTCTAAGTGCTCTTTGCACAGTCTTGCCCCACTATAGGAAATTGCTTCCACTAAACTGAGTGCTCGCCAGCATCATCCCTGGATGATCACCACTGGAGATGAAGTAAGGATCACTGACCGTAATTGCTCCAAATTCAAAGGAGTTACCAGAAACATTATCAGCCATGGCTTTATTAGCGTGAGATCTCGATCAAAAGCATGAAGATCAAAGGAAAACTTCGAATCCGTAGGTTTGAAGAAGCAATAATAACGGATCTATAGATCAATCACAGATCTATAACACTCAAGCCACTTGCTCAAGTTCAAGAGATCTTGCAGAAAACTTCACTTAAACCACCTGCTCAAGCTCAGGATCAATCTTACAGAAAACCTATATCTTTGAAGCAAGCTCCTTATGCTCTGATACCATGTTAATTTGAGAGAAAACTCAAGAAAGAAGGATTTGGGAGAAAGCTAGATCAATGTGATCTAAGCTGAATCAGGATATATATAGGAGCTTCTGTTACTCTGTTTTTACACGAAAGTCAGTTAGTATAAGTAAAGAATAACTTCAGCTATTTACAGATCAGGAACTAACTTTTACATTTTTACACATGCTCTTCACAACATTACCACCATTACTGCTTCTCTTGATGGGTTGAAGGTTGAAGAAAATGGTTGAAATTGTGAAGAAGTGTGTCAGGTTACGCACTTAAACTTATATATGATGGTCTAAAAATAAAACATTTGAATGGGCCAATTAGGATAAAAATATGGGCAAAGCTTTTGTTATTTTAGGCTGTCTAAGCAAAAGGAATATATATACTGTTGGATCGCCTATGGCCCGGGTATTCACAATACGCAGCGGAATGGACCATAATACAGAACAAAAGTATAACCAAAACTACACAACATGTACGGATTTACCTCTTGACGCGGATTGGTATTTGTTTTCAGATTTGTAGACACTGCAACATGTGAACATTCTCTACCGATATCCACACGAGGATGAGCGATCTGGGCAGCAGCTAATGTGTGCTAGCATGTTCTAAAACACTTTAGAACGCTGCACAAATTTTCTCTCGGATGAAGAACGAACGGCTAGGTCTAGGTGGCTAGGGTTTTCGTATCTTATCTAATGAGACATATGTTCTCTATTTATAGAGAAACCTTAATCCCTATTCCTATTAGGAATAAGAATATGATAATCCTAAACCCATTAGGATTATGGAAGCCCAACAAGTTTCGGCCTAAATTATATCTTATTTAATAAAAGCCCAATAACTTAATTCAATCTAGCCCAATAAATATATCCATATATATTTATTCAATGCCTAATAAATTAGGCCCAAGAGAATAAGCCCAGATCACATCACTCTCTGTGTGCGACCCTGTAGGCTCATTTGATGTTAGCAATGGGCTTGATCACACTTCAAGGCCCATAGGTCATAAGCAGCCTCTAGCAAGACATTATGACTACCCAAATCAAATGAGGATTGGTAATCCGATTTAACCTGTAACCATGGTTATAAGCTCAGTCCCTTTGTAACACGATATCAAGATTAATCATAAGACATGGCACATGTCAACCTTTGATTAATTATAGTTTCTTGTTTCTAAAATTGACTGACTATAATAAATGACATTGATGAATCCTCATCAATTCATTTGAGCATGGCCATGCATTTCTTCAGTCATACTTGTCAAGAAGCCCAAATGATATCTCTCTCATTTAAGACAGGTACAAATCCCATCTACGTGATTCACATCCTTCCGTATGATTTATTTAATGTCCAGCATAAGACTACTTGTTATCCGGTTAAAGATAACTTAGTTTAATGTCAAAACATTGAATTCCTTATGTAGGGAACCATGATGACTTCAGGTCAAAGGACTAAAGTCAAACCATATTGAGAATCACTAATGGTATGAAACCATGTGGTGTTCTCTTTGTGGGTTGATCCAATATATGTTCTCTAACATATATCTATGTTTTTGATTTGATAACTTATATCCATGATCAGTAAAATGTGATCATCAATCAAAACATATACTAGCCTTAAGTCATTATCGTTTCGCCAATAACCTTCGACCAAAGACAGTTTAGAATAGTATTATAATGCTTATGGTTTTACTATCAAGTCATATAGTTGATGACATAAGTCTAATACTATTGATGGAATGTAAATCACATTATATAAACAATATACATGCATATTTAAAGGAATGTCAATAAAAAAGTCACATATGACTACTGGCCTAAGGCATACTACTAACAAAAACAGCCCGTTAGGCACCTTCTGTGGGTAAAATAGCCCATTGGCATGATTGCTAGGCTTCTTCAGCAGGCGATACAACCCATTGACACGGTCACTAAGCACCCTTGGTGGGTAAAACAGCCCATTGACAAGATCGTTATGCACCCTCAATGGGAAAAACAACTCGTTGGTAAGGTCATTAGGCAAAACAGACTGTTGGCACAATCGCTAGGTAACTTCGGTGGGAAAAATAACTCATTAGCACACCTTCTGAAAGCAAAATAGTCAATCGGCGTTTTTAGTAGGCACATTCGGTGGAAAAGAGGGCAAGTTGGCACACACCTTCGGTGGGCAAAACAACCCGTTGCCACACCTTTGATGGGCAAAATAACTCGTTGGTATGGTCGCTAGGCACCTTTGTTGGGATAAACAGCCCCTTGGGCACATTTGGTGGGTAAAACAACCCATTGTCATGGTTGCTAGGCACCATCGATGGGAAAACAACCCGTTGGGCACCTTCGGTGGGTAAAACAGCCCATTGGGATGGTCCCTAGGCACCTTTGATGGGGCAAAACAACCAATTGGCATGGTCGCTAGGCACGCTCGGTGGGCTAAACTACCCGTTGGCATGGTTGCTAGGCACGCTCAGTGGGAAAAATAGCCCGTTGACACAATCGCTAGGCACCTTTGGTGATCAAAATAGTCCGTTGGCATGGTCGATAAATAACTTTAGCGGGAACAATCACTAGGCACTTTTGGTGGAAAAAATGACTCGATGGCACACTCATTCAATGGGCAAAATAGCCAATTGACACACTTTTGTTGGGCACATTTGTATGGTTGTTAGGCACCTTTGTTCATATAAAAAGCTTGTTGGGCACCTTACATAGGCAAAACAACGCATTCGCACAGTTGCTAGGCCCTTTGGTGGGAAAAGCAACCAGTTGGGCACCTTTGGTGGGTAAAACAACCCGTTGGCACGGTTGCTAGGCACCTTCAGCGGGTAATAGAACTCGTTGGCATGGTCGCTAGGCACCCTTAGTGGACAAAACAACCCTTTGGCAGGGCAGTTATGCACCCTCGATGGGCAAAACAACCTGTTGGCACAGTGTCTCGACACCTTGGGTGGGTAAAATAACCCGTTGGCACAGTCGCTAGGTACCTTTGGTTGGCAAAACAAACCATTGACACAGTTGCTAGGCATCTTTGGTGGCCAAAACAGCTCGTTCGTACATTCACTAACCATCTTTCGTGAAAAAATAGCCAGTTGAGCACCTTTGGTGGGCAAAATAGACTGTTGGCACGGTCGCTAGGCACCTTCGGTGGGGAGAAAAGCACGTTCAAACGGTTGCCAGTCACCTTCAATAGGAAAACAACCCATTGGTACAGTCACTAGCCACCTTCGGTGGGCAAAACAATCCCTTGGCACATTTGCTAGGCACCCTGGGTAGGAAAAATAGCCCATTGGGCACCTTCGATGGGTAAAACAGCTCGTTGGCACACCTTCGGAGAGCAAAATTGTCAATCAACACTATCACTAGGTACATTCGGTGGAAAAGACAGCCCATTGGCATGCACCTTCGATGGGTAAAACAGCCCGTTAGCACACCTTTGACGGGCCAAAAAGCCCGTTGGTATGGTCGCTAAACAACCCCTTGTCAACCCCTTGGGCATCTTCGGTGGCTAAAACAGCTCATTAGCACGGTCGGTAGGCACCATCTGTGGGAAAACAGCTCGTTGGGCACCTTCGGTGGGTAAAACAACCTGTTGGGATTGTCACTAGGTATCTTCGATGGGCAAAACAGCCCACTAGCATAATCTCTAGGCATCCGTAGTAGGCAAAACTACACATTGGCATGGTTGCTAGGCACCCTTAGTTGGAAAACAACCTATTAACATGATCGTTAGGCACCTTCAATGGGCAAAACAACCAGTTGGCTTGGTCAATAGCCACCTTTGGGGGACAAAACAGTCCGTTGGAATGGTCGCTAGTTACCTTTGGTGGGAAAGCAGCCCGTGGGAATGACCCATTGGCTTGGTCACTAGGCACCTTTGGTGGGAAAAACAGCCCATTGGGTAGCTTTGGTGGGCAAAATAACCCATTGGCACGGTCACTAGGTACCATTTGTAGGCAAAACAACTAGTTGGCACGATTGCCAGGCACCTTTGGTGGACAAAACAGCTTGTTGGTGCAGTCGCTAGGCACCTTTTTTGGGATAAACAGCCCGTTGGGCTCCTTCAGTGGGTAAAACAACCCGTTGGCACTGTCGCTAGGCACCATCGGTGGGAAAAACAACCCGTTGGTCACCTTTGGTGGGTAAAATAGCCCATTGGGATGGTCCCTTGGCACCTTCGGTAGGCAAAACAACCCATTAGCATAGTCACTAGGGACCGTCAACGGGAAAACTAATCATTGGCACAGTTGCTAGGCACCCTCGATGGGAAAAACAACCTGTTCGCACGATCGTTAGGCACCTTTGGTGGGCAAAACAGCCCGTTCGCATGGTCACCAGGCAACTTCAGTGGAAAAAATAGCTGGTTGGCACACCTTCGTCCGGAAAAACTATCAGTTGGCATGGTCACTATGTTTGTTCGGTGGAAAAAATGACCCGTTGACAAACACCTTTGATGTGTAAGATAGCCCGTTGGAACATCTTTGATGGGCAAAATCGCCCTTTGTTACGGTCACAAGTCACCTTTGTTGGCATAAAAAGCTTGTTGGGCACCTTCGATGGGTAAAATAGCATGTTGGCACGGTCCCTAGGCAACACCCGTGGGACAATAGCTCGTTGGGCATCTTTGGTAGGTAAAACAGCTTGTTGGGAAGGTCTCTAAGTACCTTCGATGGGTAAAAAAGCCCACTGGCATGGTAGTTAGGCACCCTCGGCAAGAAAAAGTACCCATTGGCACAGTTGCTACACACCCTCGATAGGAAAAAAGCCCGTTGGCACAGTCGCTATGAACCCTGGGTGGGCAAAACAACCTGTTCACACAGTACCTAGGCGCATTCGATGGCAAAACAACTCATTGGCACCTTTGGTGAGAAAAACAGTCAGTTGGGCACCTTCGACGGGCAAAATAGCCAGTTGACATGGTCGATAAGCACCCTCGGTGGGCAAAACAACCCGTTGACATGGTCCCCAGGCACCTTCGGTGGGTAAAATAGCCCGTTGGGTAACTTTGGTAGGCAAAATAGCCGATTGGCACGGTCGCTAGGTACCATCAGTGGGCAAAACAATTCGTTAGGCAACTTCAGTTGGCAAAACAACCTGTTCACACGGTCACTAGGCATCTTTGGTGGGCAAAATAGACTATTGACACAGTCTTTATGCACGCTCGGCGGGAAAAATAACCCGTTGGCATGATCGTTAGGCACATTTAGTGGGTAAAACAGCCCGTTGGGCAACTTTGGTGGGCAAAATAGCCGGTTGACACAGTCGCTAGGTAGCATCAGTGGGCAAAACAACCCGTTGGGTGCCTTCAATCGGTAAACCAGCCCATTGGCACAATTGCTAGGCACCTTTGGTAGGCAAAACAGCCTGTTGGTACGATCGCTAGGCACCTTTGCTAGGATAAACGACCAGTTAGGCACCTTCGGTGGTAAAATAGCCCATTGACATGGTGGGTAAAATAACCCGTTAGTATGGTCACTAGGCACCTTCGGTGGGCAAAATAGCCTGTTGGGTAACTTTGGTGGGCAAAATAGCCAGTTGGCACGATCGCTAAGTACCATCAGTAGGCCTATTAGGCAACTTCAATTTGCAAAATAGCCCGTTTGCACGGTCACTAGGAACTTTCGGTAGGCAAAACAACCTCTTGGCAAGGTCGCTAGGCACCCTAGACTTGGAAAACAACCTGTCTGCATGGTCATTAAGCACCTTCGGTGGGCAAAACAACCTGTTGGTCAACTTTGATGGGCAAAATAGCCCATTGGCACGGTCACTAGGTACCATCGGTAGGCAAAACAACCCATTTGGGACCTTTAGCAGGTAAAATGGCCCATTTGTATTATTATTAGTAACCTCTCGTGGGCAAAACAGCCCATTGGTACGACCACTAGGCATCTTTGTTAGGATAAGCCCGTTGGGCAACTTTGGTGGGTAAAACAGCCCATTAGCATGGTCGTTAGGTACCATGGATGGGAAAAATAACCTGTTCGGCACCATCAGTGGGTAAAACAACCCGTTGGGAAGATCGTTAGGCACCTTCAGTGGGCAAAACAACCTATTGGCACAGTCGCTAGGTACCCTCGGTGGGAAAAACTACCCGTTGGCAAGTTGCTAGGCACCCTTGATGTGACTTCACACGATCGTTAGGCACCTTCAACGGGAAAAACATACCTTTGGCATGACCACTAAGTCCCATCGGTGGGAAAAACAACTCATCGGGCACATTCGGTGTGCAAAGTAGCCAATTGGCATGGTCTCTAGGCAGTTTTTGTGGGAAAAATAGTCAGTTGGGCACCTTTTGTGGGAAAAATAATCGGTTAGGCACCTTCAGTGGGTAAAATAGCTTATTGGCATAGTCGTTAGGCACCCTCGGTGGACAAAACAGCCCATTGGCACGGTAGCTAGGCACCTACAGTGAGCAAAACTGCCTGTTGGCACGTTCGCTAGGCATCTTTGGTGGGAAAAATAGTCAGTTGGGTAGCTTTGGTGGGCAAAATAGCCCATTGGCACGGTCGCTAGGCACCCTCGAGGGGGAAACCAACCCGTTGGCATGGTCATTAGGCACCTTTGGTGGGAAAAACAGCCCGTTGCGTAACTTCAGTTGGAAAACAATCTATTAGTAGTGTCACTAAGTGCCATCAGCGGGTAAAACAACCCGTTGGGCACCTTCAGTGGGTAAAACAGCCATTTGGAACGATTGCTAGGCACGTTTGGTGGGTAAACCATCCCGTTGGCAAGGTCACTAGGTACCCTCGGTGGGCAAAACAACCCATTGGCATGATCACAAGGCAACCTCAGTAGGTAAAACAATCAGTTGGCAAGGTCGCTAGGCACCTTCATTGGCAAAACAACCTATTAGGATCGGTGGATAAAGCAGCCCATTGACACCATCGCTAGGCACTTTTTGTGGGCAAAACAACCTGTTGGCAAGGTCACAAGGCATCTTCGGTGGGAAAAACAGCCCATTGCCCACCTTCAATAGGCAAAATAGCCCGATGGCATGGTCGTTAGGGAACTTCAGCAGGAAAAACAGCCTGCTGGCACACCTTCGGTGGGTACAACGGTCTATTGGCACGGTCGGTAGACACAATCGGTGGAAAAAACTGTCTTATTGGCACACCTTCGGTGGGAAAAATAGCCCATTGGTACACCTTCAATGGGGAAAATACCCCGTTTGTACGGTTGCTAGGCATCTTTGGTAGGACAAACAGCTCATTGGGCACCTTCAGTGGGTAAAATAGCCAGTTGGCATGGTTGCTAGGCACCTTCGGTGAGAAAATAACCCTTTGGGCACCTTCGATGTCCAAAACAACTCGTTGGCACGATCGCTAGACACCTTAAATAGGAAAAACAACCTTTTAGCACACCTTCGGTTGGCAAAACAGTCTGTTGGTATAGTTAATAGGCATCATTGATGGGAAAAAACCTGTTAGCCACCTTCCTCAGTAAAACAGCCAGTTGGAACGATCGTTAGGCACCGTTGGTGGGCAAAACAGCACATTGGCACGGTCACTAGGCACCGTTGGTAGGCAAAATAGTCCTTTGGCACCATCGTTAGTCACCATTAGTGGGCAAAACAGCCAGTTGAAACGGTCGCTAAGTAACTTGGATGGGCAAAACAGCCTGTTGGCACGATCACTAGGCACCTTTGATGGGCAAAACAACCTTTCACATTATAGCTAGGCACCTTCGGTGGGCAAAACAACCTAATGGTATGGTCGCTAGGTACCCTTGGTGGGCAAAACAACCCTTTGGAATGGTCACCAGACACCTTCGGTGGGTAAAACAGTCCGTTGGCACATTTGCTAGGCATCTTAGGTGGGAAAAATAGCCCATTAGGCAGCTTCAATGGGCAAAACAGTCCGTTGACAAGGATCCTAGGCACCTTTTATGGGAAAAAAGCACATTGCCACACCTTCGGTGGGCAAAACAATTCGTTGGCACAGTCACTAGGCACGTTCGATAAAAAAATGGCACACTGGCACGATTGCTAGGCACCTTGTATGGGAAAACAACCTATTGGCACCATCGCTAGGCACTTTTGATGGGCAAAATGGCTCATTGGCAGGGTCACTAAGCACCTTCGATGGGAAAATAACCCATTGGCAAGGTCACTGGGCACCTTGGCCACCCTCGGTGGGAAAAACATCTCGTTCACATGGTCGCTAGGTAACTTCAGTAGGAAAAATAGTCCGTTAGCACACCTTTGGTGGGCAAAAAAGCCAGTTGGCAGTGTCACTAGGCACATTCGGTGGAAAAAAGGCCTATTAACAAACACCTTCAGTGGGAAAAACAGCCCGTTGGCATATCTTTGAAGGGCAAAATAGTCAGTTGATGTGGTCACTAGGCACCTTTTTTAGAATAAACAACTTGTTGGACACCTTTAGTGGGTAAAATAGCCCATTGGCATAGTTGACAGGCACCATCGGTGGGAAAAACAACCGCTTGGGCACCTTCAGTTGGTAAAATAGCCTGTTGAGACAGTTACTAGGAAACTTCAGTGGGAAAAATAGCCTGTTGGACCACCTTCGGTGTGCAAAGCATATAGTTGGCACGGTTACTAGGCACATTCGGTGGAAAAAATGACCCGTTGGCACACACCTTTACTGGGCAAAACTACCCGTTAGCACACCTTTGATGGGAAAAATAGCCCATTGGTACGGTCGATAGGTAACTTTTTTTAGAGAAACAACTTGTTGGGCACCTTCGGCGGGTAAAACAACTTATTGACACTGTCACTAGGCACCATCAGTGGGAAAAACAGCCCGTTGGGTACCTTTGGTGGGCAAAACAACCCATTGGTACAGTCCCTAGGCACCTTTTTCAGGCAGAAAAGCCCATTGACATGGTCGTTAGGCACCCTCAGCGGGCAAAACTACCAATTGGCGTAACTACTAGGCACCCTCCGTGGGAAAAACAGCCCATTGATATGGCTGGTAGGCATCTTTGGTAGGCAAAACAACCCGTTCCCACAGTCAGTAGGCATCTTCGGTGGCAAAATAGCCCGTTGGTAGGTTCGCTAGGAACCTTTGGTGGGAAAAACAGTCAGT
>JANZXP010000194.1:32218768-32242000 GCA_027576715.1 Erythroxylum flavicans | reverse complement strand
TACATCATCATATCCTAATACAAAATATACTACATGAAAGAGGAAATATAAAAGATCTAACTAAATCCTTCAGTCCAACTGACCGACCTTTGGGCCATATCATCTTCACAAAAGTGCAAGAATTAAGCTTCTTGTACGATCTCTTAATAGCTAGAATTCTCTTTTGGTCTAGAAATGGCAACGTACAAATTTTGGGTGAGTTTTGCGAAGTCAGATGAGGTAACCATCATCGATGGTTCACTTAAATGCAACATATCATTTCACATAACAGATAATTCACATCATTGCATTTTTCTTATATAATATCACATATCACATTTTCAATTAAGAGTAAGAAAATTGTATTTCAATCAATCAAATATACTTAATAAAAATGTATATGAAATGCACATGTGACTCTTTACCAATTATTACGTTGTTGTGATGGAGTGCTTAAACTGTCCTATATCTATTGTGGATACCAGGCTCATTTATACTGTCCCTTATTCGTTGGGGATACAGGGCTCATTTTTACATAGTGAGCCTTTGGCTCTTAATCACATTCAGAGCTTTGAGCTCGTTTTCGGTGGCTATTTAGGTCACAACTCTCATTATCTGATCATGCATTCATGTATAGAATGCATCTCATAATCAATCAATCAATTCAAGAAACAATTAGTTCTTCCCATTAACATACAAGTAGCACTTCAATAATTCATCCATACATCACAATCATTGGACCTTCGTGTCTGGATTTTAGTATACAACATTACACATTCATAGGATAAGTCCAAATAGAATTTAACACAACAATAACTGAGTGAGACCATCTAGGTTACTCACCCCTTGCTTCCGAAGCTATTGCCTCGAAGTTTTGGCAACGTATGGATGTTGACGTTCCAATTTCTCGTCTAAAATAAGCAATATACACATATCACACTTTAGCACAATTATAAGTATTCATTTATGCATATGTAGGTATATGAAATATATACAATGCAAGGTCATGACAATCCCAGGTATCTTTCCATTATTCTCATCATATAATTATACATATTTCCAATCTCACGTAAGTATCATTTATACTTATGGTTTATACCTTAATAAAACCATAAAAATCAAAATTCATAACTCATTTCTTCAATTTAGATTTTTCCTAAGACACACTTTTGGGTCAACTTTCCTTGATCAATATAATAATGAAAATGAAGTAATTCAAGGATACTTTCTTCTAGAAAATTATTCGTCTATCTCTTAAGTATCTAATGACACCAAGATCATTCAATTTGGTTTAGCATCCTATGAGTTATGCTCACAATGCCACATACTATGTATAATTGAACTTTTGGCTAGTTCATGATCATACCCTCAAATTGTACAACACATAACTTTAAACTCATTTATCTAAAAATTACAAACTTAATACCAATTGAAAGAAAAGAGAATGGACTATAATTGTTGTGAAGATACCTTTGTCTGATTTAGCCAATATTTATTAAGCTTTTATGATAACATCAAGACATTATTTCTGTCTCGGGTAGTACTACAACCTTAATCAAGACTCAATTTCACACCAAAATTTGAAATTATTAGAGAATGAATTAAATTTAGACTTCTCTAAGAAATCATACAGTTATGCCTCTACTTTAATTTGAATTAAGAATCACCTCATTTGGATATCTACAGCTCAAGATATCATCAAAATGCCAACACATGTTCAATAAAAATCACCCGCATAACAACCCTTAGGTTGCGATCACGACTATCATAAATCACCAGTGAAGTCGCGATCGCGACTTCCACGTTCACCCAGCAGACTCGTGACTGCGACGTGTCGTGATCGTCACCTGCTTCTGAACCACTACACACCTTCTTCTTTCTTTTATTTTTATCTAAACTTCACTTCCATTGTAAACTTAGAAAATGAAGTTTTTAGGCAAAGTCTTCTTCTAAACAATTGTTCATCAATGTCTTAAGTTTCTCAAGAACCTAAGTTCATACAATTTGGTTCAGGATTCTGAAAGTTATACACAATTTACTACATACTATTCAGAAACAGAGACATAATCCGAAACGCAAATTTAAGACAAATTTCAAAACTCTTAAAGATAGAATTCAAACTCAATTTCTTCATGGAAATTGTAGCCATTCGTCTGTAGTTTAATATAAATCAACAATCATCCTATTTGGATATCCGTAGATCAAAATATGTCTAAAATACAGATGCATGTTCTGTAGAAGCACTACATCTAGCACATTTCCAGCACACTTCATCCTAATTCATCTCTTTTGTTTAGTCTATCACCTCTAACTTATATCATCATCATTTCCTCTTCATTTATATCCCAATTACAGTTCAATATCATCTATATACAATTAAAAATCCATGCTTGATCATATACACCAAAAGCAAAACACATCAGATACACATTCATCATAATGACCTTTCTATCTCAAAAAAAATCATCTCAACAAGAACAACTTATCGATTATCACAAATCATCACTCTTCCAACCCCATTTTTATGATCATGCTAGCTCTAACCCATCATCAATACAAAAAAAGGCAAAAATTCATTCATTCACTCATCACATTTTTAAACTTTCATATACCATTTAACAACACCAAAGTAAAACAAAATTCCATTACCTCTTCATTCACCCACATCATTAAGTCATGAATAATGTTAGCTCATTAAATTCAATTGTTTTGACAAAAATCTCTATATAAATGAAACAACCATAAAATTACCTAAGGAATTTCATATTCAAAACAAACCCTAAGCAATTTCATACTCAAAACAAACCTTAAATTACTAATCGTAATGTCCCATTTTCACTAACCCATGAAGATTAAAGCATCACTTACTTGATTTCTCTTCAATGTCTTCAAACACAACAAGAAACCCTAACTTCCCAAGCATCATACGATCTTCATCTTCTAAAGGTGGTAGGGTTAGGTTCTTTAGTGACAAATGAAGAGGAGAACAAGATGGGAGTGATGAGTGAAAGATGAAAGCAAGCTTTAGTGTTAATGAAGGCTTGGAGATTTAAAATCGTGAAAGGTGATAGTGAAGAAGGAAGTTACGAAGAGAAGAAGAGAAAACAAGTGAAAGACAATTAATTGGTCTTTCTTTTGTTAATTTTCGTGTAAGTCAAGAGAGGAGTGGTAGTGACATATGTCATTGCCACTTGTTACTCTCCTATGGTCCCATTTGGACCCTTTTTAATAACTAGACTATTTAACTCCAATTTCTACTCCAATTGTCTCCAAATTTCAATGACACATGTCATTAAATCCCAAAGTCATTAATAAAAATTTTTCACTGCCATTTGACTCTTAATTCTACTACTATTTATCAATTGTCTTACCACTTGGCATTTTTCCTAGTCTGAAATTACCCAAGTTTTCAAAAAAAGTTTCTAAAATTCTCCAAAAATTCTAAATTACTAAATAACCCTCCAAATCAATTTTCAACAAAATCACATTCACAATTCAATTATAAATCAATTATACCCAGAATGTCTAAGAATGCATGTACAATTATTTTCATGTGCAAAAAATCAATATTCAAGAGTATGGGCATATCATAAAATGCATGAGCATAAAATGCATTTTCTAATTTCTTAATAATCTCTCATATTTACTATTCTAACCTCAACATGGGTAACAGGATGTTACACATAAGCTTTGCAAATATCCTCCTTTTCGTATTCTAAATCATTTTCATCTCTCTTATAATATGAAATAGAATTTTGGACTGATTCATTTGCATTTTTCTGGAATTTTAGACCGATTCATCTAAGTTTTTCCTGTCAGTTTCTTCTCTAGTTGTTGTTAAGCAACCAACTGGATTTATGTTGTATAAAGCAACTAACTTAGCATAATTACTCACAAATTTCTCTTCACTACCATACTCACTTTCAGATTCATTCTCACTCCAAGTACTCATATAAAAGTTCCCTTTTCTCTTCTTCAAAGTGTTAGTACATTTCGCTTGTACATGTCTAAAGCCTTGGCATTCATGACGTTGTATTTTCCTTACTTTTCTTTTACCCTTTTGAATTTTTGCTTACTATTTGAAATTAATGTTTGATGAATTCCCACCATACTACCTAAACTCGGAACTATCTTTCTTCACTCGAATCTATCTTTCTTCACTTTCTTTAACCACTTGCTGAAATTTCTTATCAATAACTCCATATTCTCATTCTTATCAAATTCATCTCCTAATTCATTCACGACTTTTCCAATCTCAGCTTGCAATGTCAATCCTTTGTTCTTCTCTCGTTTATCTCTCAATAAGTTCATCTCAAAGTTGGTAAAAATATCAATTACCTTATCCAAAGATAATTCATTAATATCATGAGCTTCTTTGATGACTTCAATTTTCGGTATAAATCTAGAAGGCGGTGATCCCAATATCTTCTTGACAAGTTTTAGATTTGAATATTTTTCCCAAGTTGATGTTCTTGGTTGGCAATATCATGCAACCTCTCCCATAAGTTTTTAATAGTTTCACTTTCCTCCATATTAAGCTCTTCAAATCTAGTGGCCAACACTTGAAGTTTTGAAGCTATCATCGATTTTGATCTCTTATGTATTGTTTGTAATGTATCCCATACTTCTTCTGTTGATTCACAAGCTAATTAATATCATACTGAAATATCCATCACCTACAATATAGAAAATTGCATGCATTTACTAGTGAGTTATCAAGTGCTTCCTCTTCTTCAGCACTTGTTCATTCAGATGGATCTTCCGGTACCACTTCATTCTTTTCATTAATTGTCATTCGATGTGGCCAACCATTGAACACTAAAGTCCATACTTTGCTTCTTTGTGCTTGAATAAAGACTTTCATTCTAGATTTCTAAGCAGGCTAATTAGAACCATCTAGTAACAACCATAATTTCGAAACACAGATCTGCACTAACTTGACATATCAAGTTCTGATTAGGTTATCCAAGCTTTGATATCAATTGAAAATCCGAAAGGATGTCCTTTCACAAAATTTGATTCTGCTTCAGTTGCTTTGAGCTATTTTTTTCGGTTGTTTAATGGAAAGCAACTATATCAGCAATCATTAATAGTCTAAGAAGATACAAATAGAAAAATTAAATACACAACAAACAAATTGACAAATAAGATTTGGTAAAGTAGTTTGGCATACCTTGCCTACATTGCGGGCCCTCACCCAGTTTAATCGACTTTCACTTGTGATACAACAGTTTTATCCAAGGCTTTATTGAGTCGACTCACTCAATCTTTGACACTATCCCTTATACTCATACTCTGTGAAAGTAAATCACTCTCAATAGCACGACCACCTCATGCTAACCTCAACAGAGGATTTTAGCAATAATAATTGTTAATAAAGATGATAATAAAACAACTCAAAGGATTGAATATAAAGTAACATAAACAAAAAAGACATTTGAGATAAGAAAGCAACTCTCCTAAATATACAGCTTCATCAACCGAAAGTATGGAAAGTTTCCCAACAAGAATTCTGCTAAGAATGTTTGATATTGTCACTAAAGCATCCCATGCACAGCAGCCACAAAACTTAACAAACAAACAATCGGTTCATCACCGAAATGTCACAAATAATAGAGTTGCAACATCACAACATTGCAGGATATTTTTTTCACCACTTAAACAATACTTAGACAGCCCAGAAAAATCACGCCCACTAGAGGAAAGCGCAATTACCCAATATAGATCGAATCCTTGAAAAATCTAGTTTCCTTAGATACCATAATCACCAAAAACGACTGCCAAAGATAGGTCCAAAGACTTGTCAGAAATTGCCGGTTGGGTTGGCACAAAAAATCTAAACATTATCCTTATTAAGATATGGTGTTTTTATCCCAATTAAATCCTATCATTACTAAGATTTTATCCTTTATGTAATCTTATCTTCAAGAATTCCTCATAAGGTAGATTACCTATCATAATGATATATCATAATTGTCTAACTATGTCCAATTACAAATAATGCTCAAAATTAATTAATAAGATATCTCAACAAATATCTTAACATTTTTCATATTATATAAAGGATAAATAATAAAAATTATAAATTTTACTTAATTTTACAATACTAATCAAAATTATTAAAAGTTATAGAAAGGTCTTCACGAGGAGTGGAAAGTTCACGGAGCTTTTCTTCTCTTGGTTTATTAGTCAAGCAATGACTCTTATCTCTACTTCATTATTACTGCAGTGGTGGTAGTAAGTTAAGTTTAGGTAAATCAAAATTTTTACTGTCTTCATTTAATAATCTAATATGTCTTTTAGGGGTCACATTCCTGTAGTGTATTAAATAAGTCTCCTGACATGGCTCATTAATAATGGCAATAACAATAGTTTATTTTTATAAAAATTAAAAGTTTAAGTATTCTATTTCTATTTTTTAGTTTTAATTAGTATTACAAAATTAAATAAAATTCATATTTTTTTAAGATTTACCCTTATATAAATTAATTTATATTATCTTAATCATTTTGCTTAATGGTAATTGGGTATACTAAAACAGACTTTGGAATGTATTGAGCGATTCATATAACTTAATTTTAATAATAAATAATAAGGTTTTTTGATTTGTCAATTTAACTATGAATAACTAAAGAAATTAAATCGGAGATAGATAAAGAAACACATTCAAAATGTTTCTCATAGGTTCTCAGTTATTTAACTGTTTTCAAGGCTTTAGTGAATGAGAGAGAGAGATTTGAAAAGAAAATTAACAAAATTCATTTAAGTCTTAAAATTAGTTATAACTTCCTTTCAACAACTATTATGACGATTAACACATATATATCAAATATTTACACTTGGTATTTTACTTCTGTCTAATTCTTTCAATCTTACATCATTGTTATCAATTTACACTAGTGTTTCCATTTCTTTGATGTTGTCTTAGCACTCTTTAGCATTGACCATTCCTCTTCTTTGACGTTGCTTTGGTATTCGTCAACTTTGACCTATAATATTATCACCCTCCTGAACAACCTTGCCCATAAAGTTGATGTTGGCATATTGTTTCTATAAATCATATAAAAAAGTCCATGAAACATCGCTAAATTTTTTAAGCGACTATTTTGTTAAAACTTGTGCTGCTGGTTTGTTTCCACTCCTTGTTTGAATGGTCAGAAATATTTTATCTCATTCATTGATGACTTTTCTAGATATATGTATCTCTACTTATAAAATGAAAAGGCTAAAGTATTGAATGCTTTCAAGTCTTATAAAACTAAAGTAGAGAAACAAATAGAAAGGAAGATAAAGATTGTGTGATCAAACAAGGACAGTGAATATTAAGGTCGATATACTGAACAAGGAAAAATACTTGGTCCAATTGTGAAATTCCTATAATAAAAAGGAATTGTGGAACAGTACACAATGTCAGGCATACCACATTAAAATGGTGTAGCTGAAAGGAGAAATCGAACATTAACGGATATAGTAAGGATTATGATTAGCAATTATAATCTACCATTATTCTTTTAGAGTGAGGCTTTAAAAACAAAAATATATATCTTAAGCAGGGTTCCAACTAATGTTGTTCCTAAAACTCCTTTTGAGTTATGGGAAGGTTGGGAACCAAGTTTAGCACATATACATGTCTGGGGTTGTCTAGTTAAGGTATGAGTTTACAATCCTCAAATTAAGAAATTGGATTCAAGAACCCAAAGTTGCTTTTTTATTGGCTATGCAACTAACTCAAAAGGATACAAGTTTTATTATCCTTCATACACTACACCAAAATAAGGAGATTTTAGATGCTTATATCTAGACGCATCTAATAATTGTCTAAAAAATATTAATTGGTGGAGTTTTCAGACATTTATTTAAGACTACAAAATTTGTCTAAAAATATATTAGAAAAGTGTCTAAAACTTTTAATGGGATTTGATTATCTGTGAAATGGAATTTGATCTGAAAGTTAAATTGATGAAATCCTATATTAAATTAAAAAGTTAAATGTTAAAATATTTATGTTCCATATTTTTTAAAAGTTAAAAAATAAATGTTAATATCATAATTTGTAAAAGGAATATTAAAGTTATTAAAAGTTGAAGTGATTTTCTACCGTGCGACATATATTAAAGTTAAACATTTAATATTAAATTTTAAGCTAATTTTTAAAAAAAAGAAAATAAATGTGAATATCATAATTTGTAAAAGGAAAAGAAAGTGAGGGTTCTTGCTGTTTCGTTTTGCACAATTCAAAATAAGGAAAAGAAAGTAATGGCCCATCAACGCCTAATTAACAGCTCGCACAAAAAGAACTGCAGAAGAAAATTTTGTTGGGTCTTATCAAATTGAGAGACAACTTCCATCCTCACTTCACAAAAGGTACAGATGTAGACTTCATCTATTGCAGACTTCATCTATTGCTTGTAATTGTAAGCTATCCTCTCTCGTTCCTTTGCTTTTGGTGATTATGCAAGATCGTCTATTCTCATTCCTCTCTTCGCGAACAATGTGGGATCTCTAATTTCAATTTGTTAAGATTCTGAAATGACTTTTTCATTTTCTTTGGATTTCCTATTCTTTAACTAAAATCAGCCTAATTCTGGTTCCATTTTCCTGCATTCGTTTTGATAAGCTAAAGTGCGGAGGGCCTGCTATTTTGTAGTTCATCCTTTGCTCATCCGTAGTTTTAGTGCAGTTTAAGATTCGTGAGGTTTAGATCCTATAGTTTTGGTAGTTCATGATGCTGGGTGTCTAAGAATTTATTGTATTTGTTGAAAAAAGATCCTGCAATTTTAATCTCATTTCAGTCTTTTTTTCCCCTGGTTTAGTTTTAATTGCTGATTGTGAAGTTCTCTGAACTAGATTTGGTTCTATTTTGTAAAAATGTAGTCCTTAATCTTCTCCTAGCCCTAACTCCTTACTCCTCTTCTGTGTTCATGTAAGCGTATCTAATATTCCTTTGCTTTTCCTTTTTGATGGTTGTGTCTTCATGGACTTAACAGAATGTGCTACCTCAGGCAACCCAGAAGATTTGTTACCCATAGATGAAAAAAGCAATATGAGATAGAAACATCAAATGAAACATTTTCAGATAAACTTATATACAAGGAATGATGAATGCTCAAAGGGAACATAACGTGTCCTACGATACCAGTACTTTGGATTGAAGTTTAATCAGTTGCTATTCCTTTTTCCTTTGGTGAGCATTTGTTTACATATACTTAATAACTTAGCTTGATTGCCACTTTTTCTGGTGTTTTTAGTTAATTGCTACTTTTTCTGGTGTTTTTAGTTAAACTAATAAACAATAATTATAAAAATCATACTTGAGAATCCATTAACTTTATAAAAACTTTAATCACAGTCAAACCTTTTATCTGTACTAATAAAATATAAACATTTTAACTTCACAACAAGTAGTAACCTATTATCAGTCTCTAATGCTCTTGCCACAAAACCAGTAGACGGACCTTATCACTAATTCATTTCTTGGATTGGGGAGAATTATATACATATTAGGACTTTTAGACCCTATACATTCTATCTTGATAGCTTTGGGACAACATTGAGCAGTTGACATGCTTAGTCACTTAAATTAATAGAAAGTTTGGGTTAAGGCTTAGAGATGGCTCTTACTGAAAGTAATAGCATAGACAAATATTGATACAACTTAAAAGTTTAAAAAGTAATTAAAAAATCTTGAAGAATTGTGATCATTTATGCAATTTTACAATATATCAATGGAGTTAAATGCTTAAATGTCAAATTCTGGGACTAAAAATTGACTATAGTTGATTGCGTTTCATGTCAGATTTGTTTAGTAACAACAAATTCCAAAAAACTCTCTGGCTTAATTCCAACGATTTGCTTTATAACAACGAATTCCAGAAAAGCTTTCCCCTAAAATTTCTAATGAATTTTGGATATCCCAATTCATATCCTAAGTTCCAACTAGATTATTGGAAAACAACAAAATGCCATTTAAAACATAGTTTGATTATATTTATATAAAAACTTGAAAAGAGATCATTTCACATAATTTACTTTGTTATATTTTTATTCAGACATTGGTTATTTTCATTAATGTAAGGGGTTCCAATGTGGAACATGGTTGGTTGACTTTTAATGTGGTCTATTCATTGATTGTCGTACCTCTGTTTGGTTTGGATAATTAAATAGTTCGAATTTTGTGGTCTTTTCATTAAAGATCTTTTCATTGTAGTTAATGATTTTGGCCCCATATTAGCTAACTATTCTTCTTATCATTCATTAATTTTATGCCTTTGATTTTCCATTTACTTATTTCTGAGAATAGAAATGTCGACGATCATGAAATTGTAATCTATTTGTTTATTTTTATTTTTATAAAAATATGTGTGAAGGTTGATACTTGCGAATTTATAGGATTAATGTCCACGAGTATAGATAAGAGTTGGATAACTCAAATCCAGAAATAACGAGTCTTATATTCAAGAGATTTATGATTTCATGGAATTTGCAGAACAAGGTGCACAAAATGGGAAGGTTAGATGTCCTTCTAATTTTTGTCAACTAAATAGGAAGAAATTATTCTCATTAAAGGAGATAGAAGGTCATATTTTGTTTAAAGGATTTGTCAAGGACTACAAAGATTGGATATTCCATGGGCCAAACACTCTTACTGAAAATGTTGCTAAACAAAGGGCTCGTACTGTTATAATGCCTGATCACCTAAGATTGATAGGCCAAGATGATGTTGTAGGGTTATTGAGGGATGCTATTGGATTTAGTTTTCCTTGTGAAGGTGAACCTATCTCTGAACCTTATGAGCAACCAGAAATTAATGGTATGATGGATGACCCTAGTTTGGCCAATGAGCCCCATCATAAAGAACCTAACATATTCACTAATGAGGAAGAGGCTAAGCTTAAGAAGATACTTGATGCTTCATGTGAAGAGTTTTATAAAGGATGTACCACTCACTCTAAGTTGTCATTTCTTCTACACCTTTTTCACTTCAAATGCATGTTCAATTGGCCAGATAAGTCTTTCTCGATGTTGCTTAATCTTTTACTTGATGCATTTCCATAAATAACCGATTTTCCTTCCTCGTACTATCAATCTAAGAAATTGATAACAGATTTGGGTCTTGGATATGAAAAGATACATGCTTGTCCTAATGATTGTACATTGTATTGGGGTGAAAAGTCAAGGGAAAATTTTTGCCTTTTATTTTTGTCCAAATGATTGTATGTTCTTATTCCTTTTTTTTCCTTCAAATTTCACTTTATTTCCAACAACAATGCATAATAAACTTATAATAAACCCAGAATATGGGGAAGTTTTTGTGTTTACTGACTTCAGGTGGTGGCAACACATGGGTTAACGCTTCTTACAAAAATTACCATTCGAAAGAGATAGGATATCTGAGTGCTTCCTCTGGTCATCGAAGCCTCAACATATTTAATTATAGAACAGAGTGCATAAAGATCAATCAACTTATTACAACAATTGATGATATTTACGATGTGTAAGGAACCTGAGAAGAACTTGAGCTATTCACCTCTACCCTTCAAAAGTTACTCCCGAATTATTATTAATCTCTGTTTTTCTCTCTTAAGTCACTATTATTTATATATACATAACAAGTACATTTTGATACACATATTGATTTCAGGTGGGATCCAAACATGATGGATTAGCCTCTGGAATATATATGAACCTAACCTTTTTAGGCTTAGTCAACTTCGTAAATGAAGTTGCTTATATTGCTCTAAGGGATCATGACATTGACATCCTTTACTACCTCAAGAAATCGGCACTTAACATTAACCTCTGAATCTTAATTTGTGTATAGAATTTAATACTCTAGTAATTACATGTTTCAGCTTCTTACACATTGAATTTATCTAATGCATTTGCATTTCCCATTCTACTTCTTCAGTGGATAGATTTATGTAAGGTTATTTAGTGGAGCATAAGTGGTACCAAAGTGGATATAAGCCAACACTCCAAGAATACTTGTACAATAGCTGGAGAACTATAGGCGATATAGTCGCTCTAATCGACACTTATTTTCTAATAGCAAATCTAACTACAGAAAAAGTTACAGCATCGCTGAAGAAAGAACTGTATCCTGATATAATTAAATGGGCATCATTGAGTTTGATCCTAGCAGACGATCTTGGAACCTTATTGGTATGTTACCAAAATTCAAGCATTTCTTGTTGTTGGGAAGAGTGTAGGATCGTAGAATTTTGTTTGAGAAGTTGAATGGAGTAATAAGGAGAAAAAATGTGGGAAAAATAAGGCACAAGAAATTTACGTGATTCATCCATTTGAGATGTGTTAAATCCACGAGCGAAGACAATCAAAGAGATTTTACTAAGAGAAAAATAAGAAAAATTACAAACCACTCAATATTTTTCTCTCAACCTTTTATACCAATTACACCCAAAAACTCACATTATTTCACTCAGAATATCTTCTCTCAAAATACCTTAACTCTCTTTGCACCTTGTTATTCACTTTGCCCATTTTTTAAAGAATACAATGGCTATCCTTTTATAGGCAAAAGATTGTAACGTTTGTCAAAAACAAATCTTTGACAAACATTCAAAGATTTGTTTGGTTTGTTTGGCACCTCCCCCTTCTTTTTCCAATGTTTAGTACCTACTATCTTTGAAATAAAAAAGTTGTCAAATTTGACAATTTTAAAACACACCTAACAATTCTCTACCAAACATTGGAAAAAGAAGGGAGAGGTGCTTACTATCTTTGAAATAAAAAGTTATCAACTTTGACAATTTCAAAACACACCTAACAAATCTCTACCTTGTTTTGAAGTTGGGACTCTGTGAAAAATTCCTTCAATTATCTTCACCATTGCCTATCTAGGGCATTTATCATGGTTTGTGTATTCTGATCAAGTCCAAGCAATGGTTGAACTTGCTCATAGGTAGAGGCTTTGTCAACATGTCTGCCGGACTATCTGCAGTATTAATCTTCTTCATAATAATATTTCTTTATAATATTATATCTCGGACGAAGTAATATTTGACATCAATGTGCTTTGTTCTTTCACGAAACATTTGATCTTTAGTCAAATGGATAGCACTTTGACTATCACAGTGAACAAAGGTAACTTGTTGATTCGAATTCAATTCACTAAATAAGCCTCGTAACCGAATAGCTTCCTTAATTGCCTCTGTAACAGTCATGTATTCTGCTTTGGTAGTGGACAATGCAACTGTAGGTTGTAAGGTAGGTTTCCAATTGATGACACTACTTTCAAGTGAGAATATATAACCAGTTATTGATCTCCTTTTATCCAAATCATCTGTATAATTTGAGTCTACAAAACCAACTACACCATTCTTACTCCTACCAAACTCCAAATAAGAGTTAGTAGTACCATGTAAATATCTCAAAATCCATTTTACTGCATGCCAACGTTCTTTCCCTGGATTAGACGTATATTTACTTACTACACTGACAACAAGTGAAATGTCATAACGTGTGCAAACCATTGCATACATCATACTACCAACTGCATTGGAGTAAGGAACTTGTGCTATAGATTTAATTTCTTCATCTGTGTGTGGTGATAAGGCAGCTGAAAGCCTAAAATGAGCAGCAAGAGGAATACTTAAAGATTTAGCTTCTTTTATACCAAAACACTCTAAAACCTTCTCAAAAAACTCTTTTGAGTAAGGTAAAGTTTTCCTGCAAGTCTATCTCTTTGAATTTCCATCCCTAGAATTTTCTTAACTGCTTCCAGATATATCATCTTAAATTCACTATTAAGTTCAGCTTTTAACCTACTAATCTCAAAAATATTCTTAGCAGCAATAAGCATATCATCAATATAAAGTAATATAAAAATGTATGTGCCATCATCAATTTTTCTAAAATAAACACAACTATCATATTAACTTCTAAAATAGTCGTGATATACCATGAATGAGTCAAACCGTTTATACCACTACCTAGGAGATTGTTTTAAACCATACAATGACTTTTTGAACAAATAAACATGGTCTTTCTTTCCTTCAACTTCAAAATCTTCAGTTTGTTGCATATATATTTTCTCCTTTAGTTCACCATACAAAAATGCATTTTTAACGTCCAACTGCTTTAATTCCAAATCATGCATAGCTACTAATGCAAGTAAGACACAAATATAACTATGTTTAACAACAAGTGAAAAAATATCATAAAAGTCAATTCCTTGAACCTGATTGTAGCCTTTTGCTACCAATTGTGCCTTGTATTTGGCATTTTCAACGCTAGAAATTCCTTCCTTCCTCTTAAAGATCCATTTGCATCCAATAATTTTCTTGTTCTTTGGTGGTTTGACTAACTCCCATGTCTTGTTTTTATGGAGAGACTCGACCTCTTCTTACATAGCAATCTCCCATTTGGCAAAATTATCATAAGAAACAACTTCTGAATAAGTGGAAGGCTCACTAATACTTTTTATTTCTTGTGCTGTTGTAAATGCATATGCCACCAAAATTGTATCGGCATATTTCCTTAGTGGTTTTATTTCTTTCCTGGTCTATTTTTTGCAATGGAATACTCCTCCTCTTCTTCTGATGAAGCTTCTTCCTCTTTCTCCATTATGACTTCTTTTTCTATGATTGTGGGGCTGTGAATCTGCTCTGAAGAGATGTTTTATAGAGGATGATTCTCCACCTCAAACTCCACCTGCTTGGACATACTCTTCACACTTATATCAAAAAAAAATAGGAGTCTCCTCCTTTCCGTGAAGCATAACTAATTCATAAAAAATGACATCACTATTAATGATTAGTTTTTGCGTCTTAGGATTAAAAAACCATAATTTATATCCTTTGGCGCCATTAGGATATCCAATACATATTCACTTTTTGGATCTGGGTTCTAACTTTCCATTATTAACATGTACATATATTGGACACCCAAAAATTTTTAAATTTGAATAATCAGTAAGTTTGTCAGACTATACCTCTTCTGGAGTCTTATAGTCAATGGCTATCGATGGAGAGTAGTTTATTAAGTAACACGCTATTGATGTTGCTTCAGCCCAGAAATCTTTTGATAGGTCAGAGTTGGACAACATATAGCGAACTTTCTCCAAAATTATCCTGTTCATTCTTTCTGCCACATCGTTCTATTGCTGCGTACCTCTGACTATCAAATGGCGGCCAGAGTGCATTTGTGTGCAACAGATAGATTGAAGACAATATTTTAATAGTTTAAGAGCTATTAAAAGGTTACTCTCAATCTCACTCCACTCCTAATTGCATAATCAAAATCGACTTTAACATGGCCTTCGATGGTATTAGCTAGAATTTTATTTGGAGCATAACACAAGCCCACAGTTTTCCTCAGGTTTTCATCCACTGGTTGGCGGAATGTATTTTAACGGGTAGTTTTCGGTGCTCATCAATGAGAGACCCTCAAATTATTTCAAGGCAACTAGGGGTTTTAGGCAAGGGGATCCTCTCTCCCCCTACCTCTTCATCTTGTGCATGGAAAATTTAAACCCTATCATCAAGCATGGAGTGGAAACAACCCCCAAATTCAGATTCCACACCCGTTGCCAAAAGGTTGCCTAACTCATCTATCTTTTGTTGACGATCTCTTGTTGTTTTATAGAGAAAGCTTGGACTCTATTGGAGTCTTCATACGGTCCTTGGACATTTTCACCAGAATCTCTGGGCTACATATCAATCCCCAAAAAAGCCATTTCATCCTATCCCAAGAAGCTTTACCTCTTGAGTCCATAATTGCTTCTGCCACTGGTATGCAGATGAAGCCTCCACCATTGCTATACTTGGGACTTCCCACCTCCACAAAATGGCTACGTTTTGCTGAATGCCGTCCCCTTATTGAAAAATTCAAAAAAGGTTGCACTCTTAGGTTAACAAATTTCTATCATTTCCAAGAAAGCTTTATCTAGTTAAAACGGTCCTTAATTCCCTCCACATCTATTGAAGCTCTCATGTTTTCCTCTCTAAGAATGTTATCACAATAGTCGAACAGCTCTTCAGGAACTTCCTTTGGGGTCATTCAAGTGGGGCCAGAGGTATTCTAAAAGTTAAATGGGTTGAGCTATGTGTTCCTAAAGCTTAAGAAGGGATTAAATATCTCTTCATTGAAACTTACCATCCATAGCTATATGTTCCTAAAGCTTAAGGGGGGATTAAATATCTCTTCATTGAAACTTACCAATCAAGCCCTTATTCTTAAATGTTTATGGTGGATATTATAGGATAAACAATCGGTATGGATTCGATGGCTCCATTCATACTTTCTCAAGGGAAGGTCTATCTGGGAAATCACTAGCAATCCTTCTCATTCCTATTTCCTGAATCAACTGATCCTTCTAAAGAATTCTGTCTAAAGTGATGTATACTGTATAGTTGGAAATGGGGAAAAAGCCTCATTTTGGTTTGACAATTGGTCTGGTAAAGGTTCCCTCTTCAATCTTCAAGATACTAACCCCAGTCTCCTACCTTTCCCTATCTCCTCCAAGCTTAGCTTCTTCATCAGGGGGAACACCTGGCAACTTCCCGAAGCTCTTTGATATCTGCAGCCACTCTACCCACCCAAATTTGAAAGCTCAGATCTCTTTCTCTGGAAGGACCAACCTACTTACCAGTTGTCGAGTAAACAGATCATTGACCTCCTTCAATTAAAGAATCCTAAAGTCCCTTGGAACATCGTAGTTTGGTATAAATATCTCCCCCCAAGGTTTCCTTCCGTCCCTGGCTAATCATGAAGAACAAAATGAACACGGTTGATCGACTTTCATACTTAGACATAAATTGGGTTTGCCCACTCTACTCAGTGTATGCTGAATCCCGGGACCATCTTTTCTTTTTATGCCCCACTGCTACCATCATTTGGGATCGTGTAAAGAGCGAATGCGGTTGGAACACGTCTGAGAACTCGTTACCAAACCTCACCCACTGGCTGATAAATCACTCGTCCATCTCGAATAATGAGCGTGGCTCTTCATCCTAGCCATGGGTCTAACGAATCAGGCCATTTGGAAGGAAAGGAGCTCGAGATGACTAGAGGCCAAAAGCAAAACCATGGAAGCACTAATAGGGGAAGTCATTAATGGGATCCGGGAGCTCCTAATCCTCAACAATCTCGCATCGTCAGACATATTACCCTCAACCTTTGACCCCCCACCTAATGTCCCTAACCTTATTATTCCTTAACTGGTAGTCCTTCTGTTGTTTGAAATCCAACGGGTATACCTTGGATTGTTTTTATTTGTAACTTCATTTTATTAATATAATTATTTTCACTTTAAAAAAACTATATCCTTTTTTTATATTAATGGATAGTTATTTTCAAACCTTTTAAAACCCAATTGAATTTGGATTCAGGTTGAATGTTTTAGACCCAACTAAAATTAGGGCTACTTGAAACTTGATTACATTTAAAATCAAACATAATGTTTTGGAGTACTCAATCAAACTTCAGGCCGAAAAATGGGTTAGAATCTAGGCATACAAGATACGCACTTAACGCGTTGCCAATTATGATGATAGATAAATAAACTGATCAGTTAGTTTCATTTCTATTTTTCTGTTGTGATTTTTAATTTTAGTTTTAGTTTTATGTTTTATGTTATTAGTTTTTTTTCCAGATAAAAATAAAAATCTATTTTGTTGTATAATTACATATCAGTTAAAACTTAAATAAAAATTATTTTAATTAAATAAATTTATTTTAATGTCTTATATAATATTTATTAGTAAATTTTTAATAATTATTATTTTATTTTATTAAAATAAATAATTTAAAAATTAATATTTATTTTAAATATATTTTAATTATTAAATCAATTTTATTTGAAGTTTATAAATTTTGAAGATATTTTAAATTTAATTATATTTATTGATAATTATTAAATAAAATTATTAAGTAAAATTAAATTATTATTAATAATAATTAATTTTAGTTGATTAAATATATAATATTAAATTAAATTATTTATAATACTTATTGATAATCAATATATTAAATAATTAAATAATATATGTTTAGTTGATAGTAAATCAGATTATAAAAAACAAAATAAAAATTACAAACTACTTTTCCTTAATTTAAAAATAAAAATAGAAAACTAAAATTAAAATTAAAATGAAAACAAACAACCCTTAGTTTTTTACTTTTTTCGATATCAAAATTAAAATAAAAACAAATAGCCCTTAGTTTTTTTACCTTTTTCAATATTTTATAAACATATGAGTTTTCCCAAAATGGATGAATCAATAGTTAAACCATTGTTTAGATATTGAGTATTCAACCACAATTATGATATACATAATTACATATTATGTTCCTTATTTACTTCAGTTTAGTGCTATTATTTTACCAATATTTACACATTACACCTTATTTTCAAACAACAACATATACTTAACTCATGACAAAACCCAGAATCTAGGAAATTTTATACAATTGGAGTCCTCGTGCTGCACTCCTCACTTAGAAAGAGAGAGGTGACTAAGGTTCCAGATTTGAGGGATAAAATTGACGTGAGAACTTTTTCAACCCAGATTCAGATCTTTCGCAGACAAACCAAACCAGCGGAGACCTAACTTCAGCGAGATGGGGCTAAGACCTATGGAAGCTCTATAGTAGCGTCCATAGTTTCTACTGACGATGGTGGGTTGCCTCCTCAAGAGGAATTTGGTGTTGACATTTCTGCTAGCATTGCTCCTCCTGTCGACCAGACAGTGATAGGGCTGAAGGGCGTTCCGATGGAGCCTTCGAGATTGAAAGAAGCCTTCCCAGCGTTATCAAGAGAAAACCTACCTAAGGTGGTGACAACAAATGTAAAGCCCGATGGAGCCTGGAAGCAAAAATTGATACCCCAGTTACCCAAAGTTGCTCTAACACATTTCCAATAGGTATTGAAGGACGACGTAATATGCCCCCTAAAGGAGATTCTTGATGCAGACATTCGGATATGGTCATCGGCTCTTATTGGTTTTTATTGGAGTAAGAGGCTAGCATTCCCAGTGGTGAATGCTTGGGCTCAAGCCAAGTGGAGTTCCAAGGGACTGGAGAAGGTCCTGCTATATGAGGATAGGTCCTTTCTCATCAAACTTGACAAGGATTTTGATGTGCAGGAAATCATTAAACAAGGCCTATAGTATATTGGAGATCAACCTTTATCCTTGCTACAATGGAGTCCAGGCATGGACATGGATAAAAGTTTGATAGACAAATTTCCACTATGGGTCCACTTTCATAACTTGCCTATGGAACTATAGACGCTCCAAGGGTTGAGTTATGTGCCGAGCTCCTTAGGTAAGCCTCTAAACTTAGATTCTCAAACACTAAACATGGAGAGGGTAGGCTATGCAAAAGTTTGTATTGAGATACCTAAGTCGGTGGTTCTTCCAGATAATCTTTCGATGATGAGTGTAGGAGATAAGGGCGCAATGGTTATGAAGACTATACAATTATCTTACCCTTGGAAACCAAATACCAACAAGCAGTGACAACCAATTGGGAAGACCTTCCAATTGGAGACTACTACAAAGATACCAACACAGAATCTTCTAAAACAGAGTACCATTGTGACTACCACTCAACTTACTGATGTTGTTGCAGAGACACCTGTGGTCTACCCTGTGGTTGCCGATAGGCTGACCAACAGTAATGACAAATTAGAAACTGCAAAGGCAACGACAATGGTAATAAGAACAAAATAGGAACCTTTGGTAGAAACAAGCACGCTTGATACAAATGTGGCGACAATAACAGAGTTATTACAGGTTGGGACATTTGAGGTTGCTACAGATAGCCTTCTTGTAGAGGATGGAACTACTCGTGATATTGCAGGTATGCTTAATGGTACTATGAATGTAGTTAATGGTGAGGAAGACAATAGTAATCAACTAGTTGGTTTGATGACTCAGCAAGTTGTTACACATATTTCTCAGGGAAAGACAACTCTTGACAATTCCAGTGTAGAAGATGGGGAGAATCTATACATTAGTGCGAATGATTTTACCTCTCAATATTTGGAGCATTGTCAGATAGATTGGGCCAATATGCTAACTCTAGGTTTAATTGTTGGCCAAACTGAGAGTCATGTTGTTATCTCTTATGCAGATAGTCATACTATTTTCCTTAAGGAGTTTTGTTCTTGGGTCATATTGCAATATGATTGTAGGCTTTAAGCCTTGAACTTGTTGTAACGATGTTTTAGTTTCAACTATAATCACAATTCTTTTTGATTTTTCAAAAAAAATAATTGACCTTTAATTAGTTTTACGGTCAACAATGGCGAACCCATCACCGTGCTGTTAAACACACTGTGCCATTCTTACCACGTTCAAACACATTCGACCAAATTCTCTGCAAAATGACGTATCACTTGCCCCAACTATATTCAACTTCTTCCATGTTTCACTAATCATAGATAATATGAGTGGGCACGGGCTTCTTCTTCAGAAGCTCCAGTTTCATGCATGTAGCATTAGATTGATTTTGGAACATCACCTCAATGTATCTCATGCTGTTTAAGAACAGAAAAAGAAGATCAAATTATAAAAAGAATCCATAAACAAGAAATGCTTGAATTTTACTAACGTACCAATGAGGTTCCAAGATCATCTGCCAGCCTGAGACCCAGTGACGCCTCTTTAATGACCTCAGGGTAAATTTCTTCCTGCAGCAATGCCATAGCTTTTTCTGTTATTGAGTTTGTTGTTAGAAAACAAATGTGGACCAGAATAACTATACCGCCTATAGTTCTCCATCCATTGTCCAAGTATCCTTGGGAGTGTTGGCTTGTATCCACTTTTGTACCACTTGTGCTCCACTAAATAACCTTTACATAAATCTATTCACTGATGAAGTGTAATGAGAAATGTATATATATTAGAGAAATTCAATGTTTAAGAAGGTGAAAAACACATAATTAGTACTCGACTATCCTGTCTTTTCTGAATGGTAATTTTTGTGACAAACCCCTGTGCTACCACCATCTGAAGTCAGCAAATACAAAACCTTTTGTGAACATGACAAGCAGGTTTGGTAATGAATTGGACCAGATTGAGTTTCTGAATTTTAATTTGTTGGGTCAGGTCGGACTAGACTTTATCACATTTGATCATATCGAAGATAAAATAAGTCTGAATTCGAGAATGATCAAACTGCACATCCTACAAGCTAATGAACCTAACAAAGACAAATTATTAGTTTAAGCAAAAGGAGCAAATGTATAAAAAAAAAGCTTGCTCGGAAGCTCATTTTAGATCCTCCTGGTGAATTGCCTGAAGATTGTTCTATTCCATTTTTTCAAACTCATGAAGCAGAGGATTCATGGCTTTTTTTACTTTGGTACACATCCATATACCATCTGACTTCCAACCTTGACGTTCTCCATTGCAACAGGAGCTCTAGGGCATGTCTAGCTAGTACGGATATGTAATCACCTTTGTTGTATTTCGCATAATCTTTAAGATGTCGCATTGTAAAATCTCCTGCCTCCTATAAGATGCTCTCACTGTCTTCCTCAAGAAATAATGCTTTATAGAGAGAAAGTGACCCCGGAATGTCCTTACACATGTATGCTTGGAATTTATGTAGACTGTCCTTGAAACTATTGAAAATTTTGGCAATTTGAATTAGATTGGTAATGAAGAGATCAGTTACAAATATGTCCACAAGAGTAGTGTTTATTGGAAGAAATTTTCTTCTAAGATATATATGTACGTTGAGAAACCTTAAAACCATGTTGTCTTAAGAGTCTAAGTTCAAAAGTTTCGGTCTTTAAATCACTGTTTGACAAGCCATTATTATTCTGCCTATCGTTGTAAATTCTAGTCAAAATCCTTTTTATCCCAAGTCTTTAAAGGGTTTCAATGAGTTCCACTTGATCTAAACGATTCATCGCTTCATTCCCAAGTATAGACCTTTCATCCTCCTCCAACTTGTCAATCCCTTGTGTATAGGAATCAACCTGAACAGGATATAACCAATTAAAATTTCAAGTTTGTCAAAACCTACTTCAAAACGTACTAGTGCACATAGCATAATTTGTAGTAGTTTTTTTTAAAATAGAAGAACATATGTAGGATAAAAGAATATGTAACACTGAAGTTGTTTTATTATATTATCGGAATAATGAACTTAGTTGTTTTATATTGGTAAAATAAAAAATTCTTAAATAGGGATTTCAACCAATAAATATGACATAAGATAAAATTAGAAACAAATTAAAGATCTATTAAAAAAGAATTTTGACAGGTTTAAAATTTTGAATTAATTCCATATAATTTATATTTAATGAATATGAATGAAGGAAGCAGGAAGAAAATGAATGCAAATAGAAAAATATACCACGAAGTCATTTGTTAGTGACTAACAAGTGACTGGATATAGTTATGGTCCCATAAAGCAAGTTGGTAATTTCCAGATCTGCTAGTTATTGTTTGGTCCGAAACTTTGGCCACATCCCTGCATTGAAGTCGATTGAAACTTCTATAGAATGATGATCCAAGCAACAAGTATTGGTTTCTTAGCAAGAAGCTTATGATACAGCGAAATGAAGATGAAGTTGTTCGCGAAAATGTCAATAATACTTAAAATTGGAAAGGCTTATCTGAAATAAAGTGTCGTGAAAAATCACTGCCCTAAATCTGAAATTTCCCCTCTACGGTACAGGACAACGAGATTCGACCCCAGGGTTAATGCCTTCTCCACCAACTTTAGTGCACTCGAAAGGGCAGAGTAGGAACTATCTCTGAGAATTAAGTAAAAGAACAAGTATGTGTTTATTGCTTTTTGAAAGAATAAGAGGATGTACATTTTGTGGGAAAAAACTAACTCTTTGGAAGAGTGGAGGTGAGGGGGTTTTATAACAAGACCCCTTTCACCACTAACGTTCACATGAATGTTGGTGGTCAACGTCCACAGTCCCCTATTTGGTCCAAACTTAAGAAACAAATTGTAACAAAAACAAAAATAAAAAAATAGATGAGCAATCAGGTGAGCTAAGACTTGAACCTATTGTCCTAAGAAATTCGGAGACAGAACCTGCTAGAGGGTTAATAGCCTCAAACTGCCCTGGTCTCACGATTGCTCCAGAGAGATAACCTATATACTCTCATAGGAAGGTAGCTAGCCTCCCATAATCACGTAGGTGAGTCCATCAAGTGTGTACTGCTCACACCACCCAAACTTGAGTTATGGAACTCATTAAGGATTATACAATCCAACCTCATCAAACACAGTAAAATCATGTTAGGGATGCAACTCAAC
>JANZXP010000194.1:32189902-32215268 GCA_027576715.1 Erythroxylum flavicans | reverse complement strand
ACTCACTGAGTTCGCAAAACTCACCCAAAATTTGCAATTATTTTTCAGGACTCAGAAGAATACCCCGTTAGACAACGAGAGTATGCCTATTGTATGCAAGTTAGTTATATTTTCCTAATGATCTTGAAAATTGATAATTTGCATTATGATACATATTTTGTATAATTTAGTCATGTCTTTGAGTTAGAAGTGGATTACCTTTTTGCATGTTAGTATTTCACCAAAAAAAGAAAAAACATACCAAAAATATAAAAAATGTATGAATAAGCGATAATAAATAAATTCACTCAACTAGCTATGGACTAAGCAAAAGGATTGAAATTAAAAATTTGTAATAGTAGTCATTTAAAACAGTGACTAATCAAGTAACCGAGAATATGCATGATAAGGTATTTGTTTTTGCATTAAAAAATTAGTTGATTTTTCAAACAAGCCTTTCTAAATGATCCTTTGTAAATTTAAAAGTTAGTGCTTTATTTTTCTATTAATTGATGTGTTAAAATTTTTGAAAGTTTAATCATCTTACTCGTGTATATCTATTTAATGCATTAAGCTGAGTTTTCTAGATTAAATTGATGCTTAAAGGATTATAGGTTAAGATTGAATTAATTTATGATTTAATGCAAGTTTTTAAATACTTAACTAATTAATTAATAATGCAATTGAGTGAATGACCTATAGTCTTAATTTATAAAATTGATTTGTTAAATTATTTTTTCAACTTACTACCTTTTCAATTAAGTTTGAATTAATCTGCTGAAGGATAAGTACAAGCTTAACTATGGGGACATTTAATGTGCATGAAAATGAAAATATTTTAAAGTATTTTTCTTATTTTAATGGCAAATTACCTTATTATACTTAATTTTTTATATCTTTTCATATAATTATGCAAATTAGTTATTGAGATAATATTATTCAAGAAAAATCATAATGAAAATCTAAATTCATAAAGGAACACGATCTAGCCCATATTCATGTTTTGGCATGCGCTATAGATGAAGAAAGTGTAATAAGTGACAAATCATTTATAAGACCATGTGCAAGTAAAAAGAGAAATGGAAATATCCATGGTTTGAAAACACAATTATAGAAAGAGGATATGTATTAATTTCAAAGAAATAGCGAGATCCATGACATACCATAGGTCAATTCCATCACCTAAAAGAAATAGTAAGGCCCACAAATTGGGTTATGGTGATACACTAAATTATGTTCTAGGAGGAGGCAAAAGTATTTAGATATGAAAACCATAATTTCTTGAATCCTTTAACTGAATTTTAGAAAAAAATATACTAAAGACATCTTTTCTCTCCAAAAGTTAGAGTTAGTTATTGGGAGGCTTTTATAACATATACTAAAGGCTTCCTTTTCTATCTAAAATTTAGGGTTAGCTACTGAGAGACTTCTCTAATCCTCATAATTCCATTTAAGTTATTTTCATTATAGAATCAAAATCTAGATATTATCTCAATGAAATAAGCTATTAACAAGGACTAGGAGTTCATTTGAATTTATTTCTTTCGAAGGTTCCTTATTTTTCTCTTTCATTTTGTTGTTCTGATCATCTTTATGGATAAGCATTCTTTAATATTTGGATAAGAAAAAAACATTTATGGTTATTTACGTATTTGATTTAGTTTATGATATGGAATATATTTTTGCAAGCTATCTTTGATTAGTTTTATTGCTCATTAATTTATGTTAACGTCTAAATATTATTTGAATTTACATTTAGATGACTCCAGAAAGGCTGCTTATGAGTGGATTATGGCTTAGTTCAAGGGTTTGAATGGGGCACTCAAGTGAGAACTATGTGACCTTCTTGGTGTTAAAGTGAAACCTTTCATAAAATTTTATACATTAACTAACTAGAAAGTGTATGGTTGTAAATCTGAAGAGTGAGATTTTAGTATCTAGAAGATCATATTGCTTCAATTAAATATATCCATTTTAGGCTAGCCAAATTGTGAAATAAAAAGTAATAATAGTGGAAGTACTTATTTAGACATTGATATTAAATTGAATTCTCTTTTCAAACATTGCCTTATTATTTATTGCTTAGCCACCTATGTAGGTTTTATTTTAGTTTATATTTTCTTTAATCAAAATCCAAATTGTTTTTGTTTTTTAGACTAATTAATAGTTATATTTTTTCAATTCACCCTACTTCCTCGAGGGATCGACTCCTACTTATCATTGTATTACTTGGTAATAAAAGATGTAGTTACCTTAGTTTTAGTTAATAAATTAATGATAGGAAAATTCATAACTTAGATAAAGAAGTTACATTAAAAGAAAGGTCAATGACTTATTTGTCTTGAGGAGAGTATTGTTGCTATGATTAAAAAAAGGTTTTCCTAGAATCTGTATCAAATTTGAAATAGAAAATGGCATGCCTAAAACTTCAAATATGCTTAAGCTTAATGATGAAGATCGATTAATCCAAGCTAAAATCAACCTAAGCTATCAATTTAAATCTTACAAAATTATTCAAACTAAGGAATGGAGAGCAACTGGTAAGTTGTTTGCAATGGGAGAATATAATAAACTTATAGTCCTTTCTTAGATTAATGTTAAAAAATTAACAGTCCATTATACAAGTTAGAGGAGATCCAACACCTCAAAATAGTGATCAATCTAAACACCAAGGTTAACAAATTCATTAGGAACAATCAATAGAAATGGCCTTACCATAACAATAGAGGAGTGGAAGTCATCATGAAAAATAGGCTAATATGTCAAGAGGCAAAGTTGGATGAAATCCTATGGATTGCTAACGGATCCAAAGCCTTTGGTTAAAAAGCATGCAAAAGCTCTCTTTAGAAGGAACTAAACAAAAGAGAGAAATGGAGCAAACTTGTATAGGATAGTGACATTTTCCCCTCACATGCTTTCATTACCTAGATAGAAATTGTTGGAAGACTTATAACCAAAGGCATAATCAAATTCCCAATAGCTTCATTAGAGTGTGAGCTATATAATACCCACCTAGAATTGATGGATCAAATTATGATTAATTATAGGTACACTAAAAAAATTTGAGAAGAATACAAGGTTTGATTGATGCCAGAAAGATAATCCACTCCTCAAATGAATTGATAGAATGGGCAGCTACACTGACAATAGGAAAAAGAGCAAAATATAAAACACTAAAAATCAATTTTACAGCAATGTTGTACTATATTAGGCAAGAAAGGAAGAGAATAATATTCAAGAAGGAGGTAAGAGAGATGGAGCAACTATACCAAAAAATCATTCTCCAATGCAAAATTATCTGGTAGTAAGAAGAATTGCAGAGAATCTTACCACCAACATAAGAAGAAGATGAAAACTTAATTAGAAATCACTATTCCAGCTTGCAACAAAGATAATTAGCTTCTTTATATTTTGTCCCTAGAGTACCTTAAATCCCTGTAAGGTTGTGTTATATATATATATATAGCAATGAATTATATTACCTTTAAAAAATTTTTAAAAAGTTAACAACAAGGCTTCTTAGGGAACTAGTGAAGCTTTTAAATAAGAAGGATTTCCTAACATTCAGTAGGATTGAAGATTCATAGAAATTACTATTACTAAAGATCTAGAATATATACCTAAATTTGGTGAATTAGTATTATTTCTTATAGTAGTCTCATTCACAAAAATTTATATTTCCTATTATCTGGTGAAAATCCTCTAGTTAACTTTTCTACCATAATTACTAAGAGGAAAGTTAGTGGGAAACCTAAAAAAAGGTGTCAATCAACTCCTCAACTCCCTCTTAATATGTTTATTATTACTTGGAACCTTAGATGCTTAGATTATCCTTCCAAAATTGAAGTAATAAATGTTTTATTTACATAAGATAATATTAGTATATATATTTGAGACAAAATAAAACCTAACTAGTTTAGAGAAGGTCTATAGTTTTTGGACAAGAATTGACATATGCTCAATAACCATCAAGCTCACTTTAATGGGAGATTATTAGCTGTTTATGATCCTAATTATGTGAAAACAGATCATTGCCAACATTCATATCATTTTCTCTATCTCATGATAACTCTGCCTCAAGCTATAACTAAAATGAATATCACCTTTGCTTATACCTTGATCATTTATTTATAAAAAATTGCTATGGCTTAATATCATTTTTCTAGAAACTTTACTTTCCTCTCCTCTATTTCTGTTTAGTGATATCAATAACACTTTTTACTCCTATGAATTCAAGGTTCATAAAAATTCCAAGATCTAAATAATGAAGAATTTCAAAATTATAGCAATTAAGTAGTCTTATCATATATGCTCTATAAGGACCATAAAATTACTTGAAACAACATAAAAATGTAAAATGGTTTCTTAGAGAAAAAATCTTATTAGAGGTAAGGCTAAGTATTACTGGACCTCTTCAGACCCTACATTTTAATGGAATTTTTAATAGGTTGTTGTTGTTGTTGTTGTTGTTGTTATTGTTGTTGTTGAATTACATATTTCTATTTTCCTTAATAATTGGACTCACTTTAACAATCATTGATACTTGAATCATAATCCCTAGAAGTTTACATTAAAAATGATGTAAGAACTAAGGAATATCTTTCTAGATTCAATGATTATTTATTGATGTTCTCTGGATTTAAAGAAATAGTGACATGTTTAGGTGGTTAGTTATAAGGCCTTTAAGCGTACGAGAAAGTTGAAAGCCATTAAAAAGAAACTTAACCTTCTAAATGGAAATATTATGAGCAAAAAAAAGTCAGCCAAATTATATACAAGGAAGCTTTTATATGATGCAGTTAACTCGAAAGATAAAAATCTAATGAATTTAAGGAAGAGGGCTCTAACAAAGTATATAGAAGCTTTAGAAGCTTAAAAATCTTTTATAAAAAGGAAATCCAAAGTTTAATGGATTAAAGAAGGGGATAAGAACATCAAGTTTTACTATAATATAATTCTTGCATGAAAAAAATATCAATATAATTTGTTCCCTCACTAATGAATCAAGTGTTGGTTTACTCATATCAAAAAGAACGTAAACAACTGGCCTTCAAAAACTTCAATAAAAACTTAAGCAATTTAGGTAATTGTCTTATCTTTTTATTAGGTTTTCACTCTTTCATTATTCATACTATTTCTAACAGACAAGGTGTTATACTAAATAAACCTTCTATAAGGCAAGGTATTAAAGAGGTTTTATTCAAGTTAGAGACTAACAAAGCTTTATGTTTTAATCACTTAAATGTCTCTTTCTTCTAAAAATGACTAACACCTGGTCGAAAAATATATCCTTAACCATTTTGGATTTTTTTCAAGTTAAAAATTGCTTCATAAATTTAGTAAGACTTTCATAAGCCTTATTATTAAAGTTCCAAATCCAAATTCTTTTCAAGCTCTAATTCCTAGATCTTGTTGCACTATGGTATACAAGGGTATTTCTTAGATACTTGCCATAAAACTTAAAGAGCCACTTAAAACTATAATTAAAAATTGGAGAGAACATTTTTATGGCATAATAGATTTTCAAAAACTACTATAGGCTTCATTATAAGTTTTACAATTAAAATAGATTTTTTAAATATATTTGAGTTTTTTTGTTTAGCACCTTAGAAGCATTTGAATTTTCTACTAAATTCGTCAATTGGTTGAATAATATGTAACTACGGAGCATACATGTTTGATTAATGGTGTTAAAGTGTTGAGGTAAAGAGACCCCTTCTCTCTACATATTTCCACATTTTAAATAGAATCTCATACTCACTTAATTGCCAGTAATATTGAGAAGAGTAAAAAAAATTCAACTACCACTACAAGAGTAATCGACTTAAGGTGTTTCATTTGTCTTTTATGGATGACTTATTACTATTTTACAAAGCCAATCTTGATTTTGTCAAAGTTTTCCTAAATTCCTTTCTAGCCTTTAACATATTATAATATCTATCTCTCAATCGCAATAAGAGTATTATCCTCGTTTCTACAATAACCTGAGGCAATAGAGCAACTGGTATAGCTCATGAGGTTTAAGCAACAATAGCCTCCTATAAAAGATCTTTGCAATCTTCTCAATATCATCAAACTCCCTTTTGATGATTATTTGCCTCTTTTTTACTTAGTTCATAAAAGGATTAGAAATTGGAATAATAGATACTTGAAATTTGTAGGGAGATATTATTTGATAATTTCATTTTTAATAGCTTGCACATATATTAAAACTTTCATTTTTTCTATGAACTTAAAAAATAAAATGAATGAATTTTCTAGGAATTCCAATAAAAATAAGATAAGAGTCGTTCCTCTTTTTTTGGAATAATGAATTGAATATGGAATAAATAGATTCAATCAAGAAAAAGAATGAATAAAGCTAATGCAATAGTAGTATTTATATCATTCATTGGTGCAGCTAATTTCCTATAAGGTAATTGTAAGATTTTCTAAGATAAAATCACCCTAGATCAATTAGAATTTTTGGTAAATAGGTGATAAGAGTGATGTTGCTAAGGCTAAGAACAAGTGGAACAATCTCTATAAGTCAAAAGTTAAAGGAGGATTATGCTTGATTTCCATTAGAACTATGAATAAGTTTCTCCTTCTTAAGAGAATCTAGAAGCTCTTCATATATCATGAATTATTGTGGGTTTAATAGATTCATACTCAATTTCTAAGAAAGCAAAGCTTTTAGATTGTTAAACTAAAGGTTGATACACCTTGGACTTTCAAGAAGATTTTAAGCCTTAGAGTATGATCAGGAATGAGGTAAAGTGTATTGTAAGTAATAAAAGATGAACATGGTTCTAGTTTGTCAATTGTACTTCACTAAATCCTCTATAAAATTCTTAAGTTTAAGAGATATGACTGAAAGTTTGCTAGCTTCATCTAAAGTGAAATCTATTATTCAAGATTGCTTTTAGAACTAGGACTTTATTAATTTAAGAGTTTTCTCTTTAGTTAGAGATAACTTCTCAAACTACTCTCTTAAATTAGATATAAAATATTTGATTATTTGATTAAGATATTACTTTCTTAAATTTTACAAAAAAATCATTTGTAAAGATATTCTTAAGTTTCTCTTAAATTGTCTCTTATAGGAATCTAGTTTAGTTTCCCAATTATCTCCTAAAAATATCAAATTAAAGGGTTTCTTTAAAATGTATGTATGGTTCCTCGTTGAACATGAACTATAAGTTTTCTTCTTAATTAGGCTATGCTAGTTGTATTTCTTATGGTTTTGGCTTCTGTTGGCTCTATAATCACCTTTAAAGGTGTTTCCTTACAATTTTATTACCTTTAATATAGGTGATTTTCTTTGCAATCCAAATGAGAGAGCCTTTAATGCAAATGGATGAATTTGGAGCTTTATTCAAAGGAAAGAGTTTTGTTGGACTCCTGCTAATGAACCAGTTAAAAATAAGCATGTCTTAGCTTTGAGGAAACAAGGAATTTTGAACCATTAAAAGCATTAAATAGTTTATTACCTCAGAGAAATTTATTAAAGATGGTAATTGGATTTCAAAATGAATTTCAGCATCTACTGTACATTAATTTTAGTTACCATAGAGAAGAGTCCAAGTTTACAAACCTCTTTTTCATTGTATACTACAAAATCATCACCAAAGGTCAACCTTTAGCTACGATTTCAAAATTGTAGGTAAAAGAATGTAGTAATAAGGTGTACATATTATGTATTTATGTAAATATGGTAAGTGTATATTTGTGTTGATTTGGTCAAATAGCATGGGAGATAATTCAAGAAAATATCTCATAATAGTCATATATAGTTATCTAGACTTTAAGGGTTACATAGCTGGAAAACTCTTTCATGCATTATGTATATATTACACTATATGAGTAATAAGAAAACATAGCATTCACCCATAATTTTTTTATGGTATCAGAGCCAATCTAGTGTCACAAACATAAAGCCAAAATAAATCTAGCCATAGTTAACAACCATGAAAACAAAAATAAGAGAGATGTAGAGAATAACAATGAGGGGCCAAAAATCAAATCCATTAATGTCACTTTACCATACTATGTTCATCCATCAGAAACATTGGGACTAGTTATTTATGGTGTCTATGTTCATCCATTAGAAACACTGGGGCTAGTTATTTATGATGTGTCTCTCAAAGGAGAGTCAAGTTATAGAGAATGGTCCATTGTTATACGTCATTTGTTAAGGGCCACATAAAAGTTAGGCTTCATTGATGGATCGATTACAAAACCTAATGATGATAATAGTCAGATTGAAGATTGGTTACTAGTGAATAGTTTGCTAGTTGGTTAGATCATGATCTATGTTAATCCCTTTGTCCAACCTTTGATTAGATATATGGATACGGCCAAGGAGTTATGGGATAACATCAAGGCCATATTTCTATCAAAGATGTGATGCGTATATATCAATTACACAAAGCTATTAAGGATTATTCCCAACTAGTCCAGAGCGTTACTACTTATTTTGGCCACTTGAAGATGTTATAGGATGAGCTCAATGGTTATTTGATGATACTAGCATGTGCTTGTGGAGGATGCAAATGTAAGTGAGATAAAGAAATTATGAGGGAACGTGAAGAGGAGATGTTGCACTAATTTCTCATAGGTTTGGAAAATGTTCTCTACGGTACGATTCTAGCCAATATACTTAGTAAGACACCTGCTCCCCCTCTTAAGATTGCTTATTCTAATTTTGTACAAGAAGAGAGGCATAAGTAGCTAATTAAAGCTAAGAATAGTCAATAGATTATGTAGGATTTGCTATAAATGCCCCTAAATTTCTAACCAATTCTTAATATGTTTCTGCTAAGAATCGAAAATCGAACTCTTCAAGTTTGGGTGACAGATTGGTGTGTTCTCGCTATAAAAATTTAGGTCATAAAGCTAAAAATTAGTTTTAGCTTCATGGCTACCTACATTAGTGGTCCATTGGCCGTAGGAAAGGAGGAATGGTCATAGGTCTGGTTGTGTCAAAATGATTGGTGGTGTTATTGCAAATGTTGCACAAGGCCTTGCTAATTCCTCTAGTGCGAGTTTTACTGTGGTCAATAATAGCAATCGTAGGCAATTTTCTGGTCTGAGCAACGAGAATTGGATGACGCTTGTTAATCTCCTTCATCAGTGTAAGCCATCAGGATAAAAGAAAATTATCAAGATTTTTAATTGGTTGATTGATAACAGTGCTTCGTATCATATAATCGGCGATAAGTCTATTATGCATGATATATATGAGCTTGCCCCTACACCTGCTGGGTTACCTAATGGGGACATTGCGAATGTAACTCAAGTGGGAATGGTACATCTTCGTGGTGGTATTTGTTTGAAAAATGTTCTGTTTGTGCCCAAAATAAAGTGCTAACTTATTTCTGTGTATTGCTTGATTAAAGATGTTTGTTGTATCCACTTTTATAGACATGTTATATGTGATACAAGAATGCACTTCGAGGATGTTGATTGGAGTAGGTGAAGAGCGAGGAGGGGTCTACATGTTCCAAAGTGCAATTGAGACATATTTGTGTAAGGTTCATAGCAATGAGAGCCCTGATTTATTGCATCAGCAGCTGGGACACCCGTCCTTTAAAATTGTTAGTTTAGCTTTTGGAACTTCTAGTAGTTGTTTAGAGAATAATTTTTATGATGTCTATTTATGTGCTAAATAGATTAGGGATGTTTTTCCTTTAAGTTCAAGTCGTGCTGTGGAACCTTTTCAATTGATTTATGGTGATGTTTGGGGCCCTTATAATGTTCCTTCTTCATGTTGTGCATATTATTTTCTCAAAATAGTTGATTATTTTTCATAGGCTGCTTGGATTCATTTGACAACAGAAAAGAGTGCCCAACTTATTGAAACAATTTTATGCCACAGTAAAAACCCAATTTAATTAGAATTTTAAAATCATTAGGAGTGACAATGGAACCAAATTTCGACCATTACAATCATATGTTTTGGAACATGGGATGGAGTTTTAAACTTCTTGTAATGATGCCCCTTAACAAAATGAGTATGTTAAAAGAAAACACAAACATATTCTAAATATAGGGTATGCTCTATGCTTTCAAGTCAATTTACCTATTGAATTCTTAAGGGAATACATACTCACAGCTGGGTATTTGATAAATAGAACTCCCACACCTCTCAATAATGGCAAAACACCTCATGAACTTTTATTTAGGTCTTCGCATTAATAAGGGAATTTACGTATTTTTAGGTGTTTGGCTTGCTCACATTTTCAAAGGCATAAATGTGATAAATTTGGGCCTCGAGGTCATAAATGTCTATTTGTAGGGTACCCACTTGGTAAAAAGGATGGAAACTTTATGATCTTGAAATAAGGGAGTACTTTGTATCTAGGGATGTTTCGTTTGATGAAACTTAATTTCCATATCATGCTGCCTATGAGTCTATGCCCTCACCTCTTTCATTCCCCAACAATGCGTTTATATCTTATTTCTTTGATGATCCACACCCTCCTATAGCATCGTCACTTGTGACTGAAAGCTCAAACTAAAGCCCTGTGTCTACTCTTGTTAGGAGGAGTCAAAATGATAGGAAGTGTGATAATGTTGACTATATTGTTAAGCAAGACTCTGAGCTACCTTCAAGTGTAGTGGACATCAATGGTATTAGTCAGCTCATTACACCTCTATCTACTGATGTTAGTGCTCCTTTAGTGTCCTATCTAGCTACTATAGACAACAATATAGGGCAAGGACATCGATAAAAGCAAATTAGTGCTCAGCTCAAGGATTATATTTGCACCAATAATGTAACATTTGTAGGCCTTTTTATACCTTCCCCTTCCTCGGCATCCTCTAGTAATCCATACCCTATAATTTGTTATGTTTCCCATGACAACTTTTCTTCTTGGCATAAGGCTTTTGATGCAGCTATTGAAAGTGAGGTTGAGAATACTTCTTTTCCCACGACAACTCATAATCCTCGATGGAGGGAAGTTATGCATCAAGAAATTCAAGCTTTTTGAAGAAAAAAACACATAGGCTATCAAAAATCTCCCTTCTGGTAAGCATGCTATCAATTGTAAATAGGTTTATTGCATCAAATATAATTTTAATGGTACTATTGAGTAATGTAAGGCCCATTTAGTTATTATTGGAAACAATTAGAAAGAGGGTGTGGATTTCGCTAAAACGTTTACTCCTATAGCTAAAATGGTTACAGTTAGAACATTTCTTGCTATTGTTATAACTAAAGATTGGGAATTGCATCAGATGGATGTATATAATGTCTTTTTACACGGTGATTTGCATAAGGAAGTTTATATGCATTTGCTTCTCGGTTTTTCTAATTTTCATTATATATAGGTCTATTACATGTTTGACTTCCTTTGTAGGCTTCGTCAGGCCCCATGAAATTAGTTTGCCAAGTTAGTAGGTGCTTTGAAGAAGTTTGTTTTTAAACAGTCATACGTAGATTATTCATTATTTAAATTCTATAAGGGTGTTCTATTTCCCTTTCTATTCTTGTGCATATGGATGATCTTATTGTTGCTAGTAATGATGCTACTGCTATTGCTAGTTTCAAGTGTCATTTAAATAACTGTTTTCACATAAAGGATCTGGATCATTTGGGCATTAAGTGGCTCGAAATTTCGATGGTCTCTTTCTCTGTCAACACAAGTATGCTTTGGATATCTTGACAGAGGCTGGTCTTCTTACCTTTAAACTTGCTGCTTTTCCAATGGAGCAAAATCATAAATTAGCGTTGATTTCTAGTTAATAACTTCCTAATCCTGAAAATTATTGTCAACTCTTTAGTAGCTTATTTACCTCACCATTACACAACTAAAACTCAGTTTTTGGTGCACATTTTGGCTTAGTTTATGCAATCTCCTAGACATGAACACTGGGATTCTACGATCTACATCTTTTATATCTAAAAGGCCATTCAGGCCAAAGTCTTTTCTTATAACGTCATAGTGATCTTCAACTTTATGTCTTTTGTGATTCTAACTGGGCCAGTTGTCCTTTGAGCAGGCATTCTTTGAGATCATTCTCCTATTTCCTAGAAGATGAAGAAACAACATACTATCTCATGTTCCTCAACTGAAGCTAAATATCGAGCCATGGCTACTACCATATGTGAGCTCACTTAGCTCAAGGCTCTATTAAAATTGCTTGATGTTGATCTTACTCTTCCACGTTTGTATTAGGATAAATAAGGCATCTCATTACATGGCTTCTAATCTAGTTTTCCATTAGTGCACAAAGCATATAGAAATTGACTATCATTATGCTCAGAATTAGATTCAAACTGGTAATGTTGTCACTGCTTAGGTGCATACCTCTTAACAATTAACTGATATTTTCACGAAAGCTCTTGGAAGTCAACAATTTCATTATCTCTTATGCAAGTTGGGCATTCGTGATCTTCATGCTCCAACTTAAGGGGGAGTAATAAGCTGTATATATTATGTATTTGTGTAAATATGGGAAATGTATATTTGTGTTGATTTGGTTAAATAGGATAGGAGACAATTCATGAAAATATATCACAATAGTCATGTATAGTTAGCAAGATTTTAGTGTTTACACAGTTGGAAAGCTCTTTCAAGTATTTTGTATATATTACGCTATATGAGCAATAAGAAAACACAACATTCACCCACAATTTTTTACGTAGCTAAAGGTCAACCTTTCGCCATGTTTTCCAAAATAGTAGCTAAAAGTGTCACTTTTGGCTACATTTTTCAAAATCATAAGTAAAAGTACATTGTAAATTTTTAAATGTATGTTAATATTATTTATAATGATTCAAAGTCTAAAAATAAATTTATCTAAAAATAATCTTATTTCAAAAATTTATAAAACTATAAATTGAAAATTAATTAATATTAGATAGATTTAAAATTTTTATTTTTCAATTTTAAAATATATGTTTTGATAATTTTATATGATTTCACAAAATTTTCAAATAGGTTTAACATGAAGTTTGTAATTCTCATTATATTCAAACATATTATCTATCAATTTTATTTATATATTCTACTTAATATTTATTAATATTTAATGTTTAATATTTAATTTTCATTTTCATTTTTAACTACATTACAATTATTGTTTAAATATATTATAATTAATATAATACTATATGAATGTATAGAAAATAAATGTAAATAATATAATGTTATATGGTAATTAATATAATTATATATGAATGTATAGATACATTTTGTCATTTCTTAGTTATATATTATTCTATTTAATCATATTATTCTTTTTGTTGTATATAAATTCTATATTATTATATAGATAAATTTGTATATTATATATAATTTATATGACAAATTTATAGAAGCATCGTCAAATATTTGGGCTTTGCAACAATTTCTAAAATCGTCACCAAATTCAGCATGTATGGAATTAAAAAGATCAATCTTTAGCAATGATTATGGAAATCGTCGCCAAAGGTTAGCGACCATTTATGAAAGCGTCGCCAAATCTAGTGTTTATGAACAAAAACAACGATTTGTGAAACCTAATACCAGTTGCCTCCTCCAACGTCCTCCTCTCTCACACGTTTGAAACCTCCTCCATCGTCCTCCTCTCTCACCTTTCCAGCCTCCTCCTCCATAGTCCTCCTCTATTTCATTTCCAACCTCCTCCACCATCCTTCTCTCTCGTGTTTCCAGCATCCTCCACTATCCTCCTATCTTCGTTTCCAGCATCCTCCTTGCGTTTCTAGTCGTTTCTTCCGGACATTGTGTTCTAGCCTTGTCCTCGTGTTCCAACCTCTCACCAAAACATCATCTTTGCTGCATTTTCAAGTACCCATTTACCATATAGTTTAGGTCATTTGATTCATATAATTCCACAAAATTTTAATTGTTTAATTTTAATTTGTAAATTGCAGTGCTCACTAATACATCATTAGTCATCTGCCAATTGTATTAGATGACACAAACATGAAGCAAGAAGGTGAAAGGTTCGATTTTTTTAACAAAAATGATTCATTTTCACTTGGTCCTTTCATTTCTTCTCTCTATTAATTAGGTGGGCTTTTTTAATTCCTTCCGTAAGTAGTGACAACCAATCAGTTGTTTTGGCTATTTCAAAAGAGAGAGAGAAAGAAAGATAGTGACTTTTATGGAGATGGGATCTCAATGCCTTACTATTGCTTCAAAATCTGTTTTTGATTGCACCCATTTTCAGTTTTTCACTAATTGTTCAGTTTTTCTATTTTTTCTGGGTTGTATTGCATTGTAATTACTCGAGAGAATGTTGGTGTGTCAAAGTTTGATATTATATTAGATCTTTTATTAGGAGTGTTAAGTTTGGTGTCCTTTGTTTTGGTTATGTCTTTGTTCGTGTGAGTTTAACAATCTTGGTTTTTGGAGATAGCATGGCCTAGGGGCAAGTGTAAGGGATTCTAATAATTATATGTTGATTGTTGAGAAGGTGTGGAACAAGAAATTGAGGTTTTCATTTTCAGGAACTGAGTTGAATAAGAAAGAAGATCTATTTACAATCTACAATTTGGGTTGTCTTTTCATTATGTAAGGAAATCCCCTCAGTTAAGGAATTATGGTGTCATATGTGGTGATTTGCAAAAAAATATAAGTGAGTGTGTGATTTTTGTTGTTCTGAAATGCATCCTTCTGCTGCAATTGTTGTTTCTCTTGAGCCTATGATTTTTGTTCCTGGTCTCTGTGTTATATTGATTCATGGTCACTTCAAAATGTAGATAAACTATCTAGTAATTTGCTTACCGTGTGTTAAACAAACTGCTTTTTTTTGCATAAGTATGTATGGGGTTAAAGTTGATACTTGATTATAGTGACTATTATTAAGATTCTAGTTGCAGATATTATGTACAATGTCTCGTAATGTTTTGTGTCATTTAGTAGGATTCAAATAATCACTTCAACAAATTTTTGGTTCCTTTCTTAGGTTGGTGGTTATTTGCTTTTCTTTTCAGTAGATGGATCCATCTCATCAACTCAATAATGGCCTTTTTCGTATCGGTTCATTGACATGGACAAACCTAGCTAGTCATTCTAGTTATGTTGTAATTTTTTTGTAATCTCAACATTTATAATTTATAAATTGATCTCTTTATTTATTATTTTGTCTATAAGAATTGATAAAGTTGTAATTAAAATCTTGTATATGAAGAATATTCTTTTGTTGTTATAATTTATTGATATTGTACTTTTTATATACGATGCTACAAATTATCAATTATTTTTGTACAAATTGTTTATATAATAAATTTACAATAAAAATATATCTATAGATTAAAAATGTAACAAATAATTTATTCCAAAATTTTATAACATTTGATTAAAATATAGCTAAAAATATTTAGCTACATTTTACAAAACATAGCTAAAAATATTTACCTAAGCTTTTAGAAACATGTCGAATGCCGAATATTTTTGGCTATGTTTCTAGAAATGTAACTAATAGTTTTTACCTACAAAACTAAGCGTAATCAAAAGGTATTGGCGACGATTTCTCAAAGCATCTCACTAAAAGTTTTTCACTACAAAAATATAGTATAGGGAAAAACTATTAGTGACGATTAGCAAAAAATGTCATTTATTATTTTTAATTACAGAGATTTAGCGACATTTTCGACAATGAATACAAATCATTAGCGACGATTTTAGGACCTTTAGCTGCGACATTTTTGGTAACCATAGGTACTTTTTGTTGTATTGAGTGTTTCCAATTAGTCATGGCCAGGTGATGATACTTTCAATTAAAATATAATTATGTATTGATTTGCGAATGCCTAGGATAGATAACCTAGACATCTTTTCTTCAATTAGTCATCTTCTTTTTCAAGATAAAACCAGTCATGGTTTGCAATTTCAAGGCTACCTTGTTATCAGCAACTACCTACGGAAAGTGACGAAACAATTGTATATACAGAGAAATTACAAAATGTTTAACACAATTAATGAAAAGACAAGTCTTTGAACATTATCTGAATGTGTTAATACAAGTTGATCGTTATTTTTCATCCTCTTATACAAGTACCAACAAGATCTCACTTGAATTCTCAAATTCATATAGTCAGATCCAGGGTACTTGTCAATTACGGATATTCTGATAAGGCATGTTAAGATTTATGGATAAACTGTTTTGCTTTGATGTAGTAGTACGCAAAGAAAGACATAAATTACTGCTTTCTAGATCTTCTTCTTCCTCCCCTTGCAGCTTTTTGTCCTCCCCTGGTCTTAGTTTGGTGCAAAGAGACAGGTTTAAATCAATATCATCCTCTTCAAGAATCTTCCTTTTAGCTTTGCTTATTTGGTGATTCTCATTCAAGCTCCACTTATTTTCCAGGGCATTGGATCCATAAATTTCCCTTACTCCGGGGGGAAATTGTATCGTCACTAAGGAAGATTCTTTCATCACTGACAACGTTGTTGTTCGGTTTCGCATTGATTCGCAAGCATGCCATGTCTGAGAAATATCCTGAAACTCCTGCATTCGTTTTCTAGTCTGGTCAGAAAAAGATGAAATGTTACGCAAGTGGAGATCTCCATTTGTTGTGCTTGAACCAAATTCTCTATCTATCCTCCCAGCTGCCATCGAATTGTAAAGACCAGGTCCTTTTCCATCAATTAGGTAATTGTTTGTTGAAGTAGGCTTGGTCATCCAGCTTCCATGATGATCACTCCAGGAGTTTCTGAATCTTGATGGAGAAATGGGAAACTTTAGTAAAGATGTTTGCTTATAAATAACAAAAGAACTGTCTCTTAGCTAACACGTATAATTTAAACCTAGTCAGAACCTGAATTTGGAATGAAGCCTTTGATCAATGTTTCGAATCAGGGATTGATGCCAAAGACTGAAGGGAAAATGATCTACCCTTCCAATGCCATTCACCGAACTATTAATGACTGTGAATTGTTCATAAACACCAGCACCAAATATCAATATGCAGAAAGCAATAGGTAAACCTAATTTGTAATCTAAAACAAAATATGAGTTATTTCATACCTTGACCCTGATCGTCAATCCTCTTGCTTCGGTACATCTACAATCCAAAGGAAGAAAATATTATCAATATTAATAATATTTCTCACATTACACAGGACTTGTCAGGACAACTTTTTAATTTCCGAAACAGAACAGTTTCTTGCCCCAGCTAACCATATCCAGTTCTTTAAAATTCACCCTTGTTTTTGAAGATAATACGTCAGACCAAAATACTACATAAAAATTTTTAAAAAAATTATAAACTAGTATTATAAATCAATTCCTAGATTTTCATCATAATTCGGACCTAGGAAATTAATCATGAATACCTAAGAGGAAGACAAGACGAAATCAGCGGTATGAAGTCGTTGAGGCCTCTCCGATATGTTTCCTTTTCTAAATCTTAACAGCTTAATCTGTTTAATTAGCAAAGTTACCTGTAGATGGCTTTTGACGTGAGCAATACTCAGGCCCTTGATATTCATTAGCTGCAAAACTAGTTTTGGAGTTGCTCCTACAAGAAGAAAATAGATGGTTAGTAATTGACTCCTGACGAAGATGGAGCTTCAAAGTTCATATATACGATCACTTTATGTCATGGGTTGCGTGGAAAATCAAGAAAATCCATGAGCAAGTAGAGAAAGATGATCTTACTCTCATGACCACCAAGTCTATCTACTGCTTTAACAAAGCAAAGATGAAGATCAGGAGTCCACCTTAACCTAGGCACCTTAGATCTCACATATGATCTCACCCCACGAGAAGTCGCAGCCTTCTCACTCTCTTCTACAACGCTGTTGCTCGAGCTTGTACTATTTTTAGTCTTACTTTCAACATCACCTTCCTCATCCACCTCTTTATCTTTGTTCTTCTCTGAAGGATCCAACTTCAGAAAGTCACTGTTCTCACTTTTCCTCATGCTTGTTTGTAGCTTGGAAAAGAGAGTGATGAAAAAGCCTCAATAAAACTGACTGCTTCCAACAAATGACAAACAGTAGTACCCCATGCGAGATTCATGTGCTGCAATAATTCATCTACTTACGTTGATCTTTGCCATGCTTCCAACCAGTAGTTTCTTGAAAACTTGCTTACTCAAATTTCAAGTCATCAAGCTAAGATCCAAATAGTGAAATGGAGACATGACAAACCCTAGCTAGGACCAAAAAGTCAGACACATATACTCTTTCTTTCAGGAACAATATTAAAAGCCTTAAAGTTGATTATTATTTTATTTATGGGTGGGGATCAATCATTCATTTATAATTTAGGTATGTATATGTGTATCAGTGTATGTGTATGTAATGAATCATACATGGATTATATAGTCCAAGCAGGTTTTCTGGGTTAAGATTTGAAACTTCCAAAGTGTAGGAAACTATGATTTTTCTTTTGTTGGAAAAACAATAGAAAATCTAACATGAGTTCAAGTCTCATACAGGAAGATGCTTTAACACCTTCTCTCGTTGAGCCGCCAAAGTCGATAATGAATGATGTATGGTAAAAGAAGAAAGATGTTCAACAGAGAAAACATGCATGGCATGATACCCAAAAAGAACAAAAGAAAGAAAAGCCTAACAACGAAGTGCTCAGGAAACTATAGCAGCATCAACCATTGACCATTGTCAACAGCTCCTAATTCCTTGAGATAAAACTTTCTTTTTCATTTTGCGTAGGCTAGGTGATCTAAATTTATAATCTCGTATATCTTTGGGAAATCTTGCTAATCTAAGTACCCCACAATTTGTTCTTTTCTGAAACACAAAAGCATGAAGCCAAAATGGAAAGAAAACCAAATATATGTCAAGATACTAAATCAAAGAAAAATAATTTGATGCTGAATTCCTACCTAACACGACGTGAATATGTGCCAATATGCATTTTTCTGATACCTCTATACTGATATGCAGGCATAGGCACTTATGCAGCATATACCAAACCTCTTCAAAGCAGATTTTCTCTATCGCATATCTTCAACTCTTCAACTTACAAAGCAAGTCCTTTAAGCATTGTGGGAAGAGTCTAACTAAGTTTTCAGAGGTGACATTCTGGGAATGGAATTCCAGTGGCTTTAACAATCAACTTGTACCTTAATATTACATACGAAAAAATGAGATGACTTTTAAAAATACCTTTTTAAGTACATATTAGATAATGTTAATACAATTTTCACAAAATTACAGCTGAATGTGACGGAATATTTTGTGAATGGTTTGGTATGGTTTCAAAATAATAATGTCTTCCTCTTTAGAAAATTTAGAACTGGCCCTCTTGGAGAACGCACATAGAAGGGTTACTTGTACTACTTATACGGATTAGGTATCTATATGACCGTCCAGGCATGCATTGAAGTGCAAGCAAATTAATTATTGGTTGATCCAAAATCAATTATATTTTGATTTCTAGTTCTGATTTCAATTTTGTCCCCACGCATAAGGAAACGGATTGAAGAAACATGACGAGATCTTAAAGAAGAGGAAAACCAGGGCAAAGACCAAATGGTGTTAAGAAAGAGGCAATTTGGCATTGGGAAGATTGTTCCCCATGATTCTTGCTGTCTGTAATCACGGATTTGTCTTTATCTTCTTTAACATATGATGAAACCTATAATAACAACAAAACTTCTATTTTTGCCTTCTTCAAGATTCTTCATCAACATCCATATATCGACTTTTTAATGTTATATATTTTGTCTCCTGACAATGTTCATCGGATTCGATGTTCTTTTTAATTCTAATATAACCTTGTTCTGGTTCGGCATGTGTAGCACAGACATCCTCAGTTTCACATGTAATGTTTTGTTTCGGCTTTCGTGTGCGTATTTGGTTCTTCTCTGCCATTGAAAGTCAACATTTTGGGGAGTTTCTGAATAAAGCTGAAAGTCCGAAACTCACGACTGTAGCGGGTACATCGACTTAAAATGGAAAAATTAGGAATGTAATTTTTACAGTTCATGTCATCCAAGTAATCAATAAGGAAGCCAAATAAGTGCAGGCGGTAATTAGTACGTTCATGGCACTGTACTTTCTCATAGTCCAATGCCAATATCAGTCCAGTCATGGACCTTGGACCTCGTTAGCGAAACAATTCCACCTAATCTTCACGCTTGCAATTCTCAAGCAACTCTTACGCACATGGAGGATTCTGCGACAAAGACAAATATAACCAAGTGGATCTGAATTGGGACATCGGGAAAGCCAAATTGGATACCAAAATGATCGAGTTCTGGAACTTGTCATCCTGCTTAAAAATGCCGATTCGGTTTCTGAAATTTCTCTTCGATCATATGACTATTACAATCAATAAAGATCACCTTTTTGATTAACTGCTTGCACAAAATCTGTGCGAGACGATGTAAAATCGCAGACTAAGTAATCATGTCTCCAGTTCGAAGGAAGTGGAAACCATAACTAAGAAGCCCAGGAGGGGAATCTTTTGACTTATGATTATTTCTCTTTTAAGTTCGCTCCGAATTTTCTTTTCCTTTCCACTTCTTAATTAGAATTTTATGATCATGAGGAATTACTTTAGGAAAGTGACTGCAAATTGATGGACCAGAGGAGAAAAACGAGATAGATCCCATGAAGAATGAATTAATTAATTAAACAAAGTTATCCCTAAGCTAAAAATTTGTGCTCAACGATATACTATTTTAGCCACGCCCCGAGTTAAGAATATGAATTAATTCATGTTAATTTATCAAAGACAGAAGTAATCAAATTAAGAAGCCCGTGTTAAGTTTGGTTTGGTAGTTTGCTAAGTACGTACGTATTTCATTATATTGGTAATTTATTTTAAAATTTTTAAATTATAAGAAATTTATTAATTATGTTTAATCTTCATGTTGTAACACTATTTATTGCGACATATAAATGTATGTATATTATATTTAGTGAGAAAATCATAATAAGTTGCTATATCTCTAAAAATATTCAACACTTAAAATTTTGAACTAAAATTTTATACAAGTATTAAAAAATTAAAAAAAAACTCGTAATAAGTATAAAACAAGTCTAAATAACCACATAAAGGATATTTTGAATGCAATGGTAAAATTCACTTGGGTACTGTTAATTTCAGTCACTATTGTGAATATATATAATCGTAATATGTAGTATTACAAAATAATGGTTCATATATATTTAATAAATTACTAAAAGGTTAGTATACTCTAAATAATTTGTCTAACATTATAGTTTCTCTAATCATAATAAATATAGAAGAGTAGGGAAATGCACAAAATTAAAATTTTTATTAATCCTATTAATTACCAGTTACAATTTATAATATTGTTTATAACAATTTCACATATGACCCTTCTCATTACAATAATGGCGTGGTCCTTTTTTAATATATATATATAGGACGATTGAGAAAGAATACAATGAGTGGATGAATAAGAATACTAAGATACACATCGCATTAGTAATGTAGGTTCTTTAATTTATTCAAAAGAGAATTTTTGCATAATATTGTTATATAATCTATATATAATATTGAATTCAAATATATAAAAAATCATGTTAATTTGATTTTGAATTCGAATTTTGAATTATAAAAATCATATTAATTGGAGCAAAAAGTTAGTAGAAACGATCAAGCCCGATTCTGATTCAAAGTATACTATCAACCACCGATCAAAGAAAATTTGTTAGTCCAAAATCCATGCTCGATAGCAAGTTGATCAATATATATATTAAAAAAGGACCATGCCATTATTGTACTGAGAAGGGTAATATGTGAAATTGTTATAAACAATATTATAATTTGTAACTGGTAATTAATATGGTTAATAAAAATTTTAATTTTGTTCACTTCCCTACTCTTCTATATATATATATATATATATATATTCCTATTAAATTAAAAATTTGGAAACATGTCAATCAAATACACAAACTACAACAAACGGATGATTTAGTGACGTTTTCTTTTACGGCGAAAAGAAAATCGTCGCAAAAAGTGAATATATTGTGACGATTTAAACAAGTTGTCATAAAAGTATTTACTGACCAAATACAAAAGCGTGTCAAAAGGGAAAACATTTTGCGACGCATAACAGAAATCTTCGCCAAATGCTAAATATTTAGTGACGATTAAGAAAAATCGTCACAAAATGATGCACAATGGGTGACGATTTTAGATGTTCGTCGCTAAATAAGCTTATGGCGATGGTTTCAAAAAACGCTACCATAAGTTGTCAAACATTTAGTGACTAGTCCGAGATATCATCACTAAAGGGTCTATATTTAATGACGATATTCTGAAGCATGATGAAAAGGTCAATATTTGGTGACAAACTATATGATCATAAATCGTCACTAAATGGTACACATTCACATTCAGCGACAATTTCTAGAAATCGTCACCAAATGGTTGACATTTTCCAAAATTGTTAAACTAACATTTTTATAATCTATCATAATTAAGAAATGTTTTATTAGATATTTGTTTTGAATGTTTACAATATATTATTGAAAAAAACACACAATATAATTTTAAGTGTTAAACAATAGTATTAATTAATCATTAGTATCTACTAAGATTGCAAAAATTAGTTATAAAAATTTTAAATAATTTTATCAATATAATAATATGATATATGAAGTAGCACAAACTTTGAATTAGAAGTTTAACAATTCATACAGTCATAGAGCCAAACAATAATAGTCCATATTCAATAGTACGCACCTTGACTCCAAACTGATTCATTATCATTCGTAAGCCTATTGGTCTCTTGAACGTATCATCATTTCATTGCTTCAATTACAAAACTTTCATATAATTAGACTTTTAGACTTGATTTATCCTCACTGAGTCTTAAAATATTTAATATTTTTTAAAAAAAGTTAGGCTTTTAAACTTAATTTATCCTATTCGAGTCTTAAAATATTTAATTTTTTTAAAATTACTCTTTTTAGTTTGAATGAGTCTAAATAGACCTTTAATCATTTAATATTTTTCCAAAAAGATTAAAATTTTAAAGTTAACTTGACGTAATTAGACTTGATATGGCCCAATTGGATCTAGTTAAGTCATGATTAAGTTTGAGCTTAGCTGAAATTGCTCAAACCCAGTTAGGCTTTAAAGTCCCTAAAACTTGACCGGATCTAGACTTGGATCAAGTCTCATAAACTCGATTAAAGTTACGTTTGGATCTGCGGTATGGTGGGGATAAGTATTTATTCACTGTAGTTTCTAAATGCAGCCAGATGTTTGGATCTGCAAGTGAACAACTGGATGTTGGAAAAAACCACAGTGCAACTGCAGAAATGAATAAATAGAAAAAGAATTGCAGTAGAAAAGTACATATGCGATAAAAATTCTATTTTTTATTAATAACCTTCTGATAATTACTATTTTCTATTATTTTCCATTACTAGGCTTCTTACATCCTTAAAATACAAGGAATCTTTTGCATAATTCCAACAAGATATTTTCAGTGAAATGGTTGGTTTTGACTCTTTTGACAAGTCATCATCGTAGAAATAAACATTATCCTACAGGTGTCAGACAACCAAGGTAGTGTTTGAGATTTTAGGGATGCTTTTGTATATGAGAAATTTATAAGACCATCCAATTCTTCAGGTACTATCTCATAGCTTTCACATCCTGAATGAAAATCTCCCACTTCCTCATTTTTAAGGTTTGAGGTTTAAGGTTGTTTTTTTCTTAAATAAAAACTGAAGTATTTTTCTACTCTCATTTCGAGGCAATCTATATATATATATACATACATACAATTATACTTTGGAAAGAATTCTATTATAAGAAAAACCATGGAAGACTCTTGATCAATCCCTAACAAATTTCTCCTATGTTTATTCCGTTAACAAATCCTATAATTACTCTTGTATACAGCTCTCACGTCCACACTTATAGGCTGCTCTTCTGAGTTGTTGATCTTAACTTTTGGATACTTTCTCAATTTATGAATTTATAAATTTCAATATCATCATGTCATAAAGACAAATTATAAGAACAAATAGTGAAACAGATATTGTATTTTACTTTTACAGCAAGGCCATTTATGAGTAGAGTTGAATAAACTAAAATAATCGGGATAGATGAGGGAGGATCATTTTTGTTAGGTTAATAAATCGCTTTACTGATTAGTTAAGATAATATTTTTTCGTTTAAGTTAAGAAATCAATTAAGGTTAATTGAATATGGTGAATTCCAAAGGTAAAAATTAATAATACTTTTATATTTTTATTTTTAAAAAGTAGATCCTATATTGCAAGATCAGCAAAATAAACCCCGTAAGTAATAAACTAATATTAAAATGACCTGACAGATTATTGAAGGCATCATATAGCCGTTAACTTTTTCATTATTTTAGGGTTATATTTTAACATTTTTTAAATGTTAAGTTTTTATTTATATACTCTAAAACCTTAAGGTTAAAGTTGTCAATCGGAGGTAAAAAATGACCCTTTTGCTTGTGAGTTTTTCCAATATTTTGGATGCGTAAATAGTTAAACCATTCTTAGATATTGAGCATTCAACCACAATTATGATAGATATACTACATACTATGTTCCTTATTTCCTTCAGTTTAGTGTTATTATTTTATCAATATTTATGTATTACACCTTATTTTCCAACAACAATGCATAATAAACTGTGATAAACCCATAATACAGGAAATTTTATGCAAGTGGAGCAGGTTGGGCAAGCAGTGCCAAGAAATGACCATTAGTTTCACGGCCAACAATGGCGAACCCATCACCGTGCGGCTAAAAACAATGTGCCTTTCTTACCACGTTCATACACATTTGACCAAATTCTCTACAAAATGGCATCACTCGCCACAATTGTATTCAACTTCTTCCATGTTTCACTAATCAGATAATATGAGTGGGCACGGGCTTCTTGTTTAGAAGCGTCAATTTCATACATGTAGCATTGAATTGATTTTGGAACATCACCTTTCTGTATCTCAAGTTGTTTAAGAACGAAAAAAAAGAAGATCAAATAACACAGAATTCAGGAACAAGAAATGCTTGAATTTTGCTTATGTACCGATGAGGTTCCAAGATCATCTGCCAGACTGAAACCTAATGATGCCCATTTAATGATGTCAAGATACAGTTCTTCCTTCAGCAATGCCATAGCTTTTTCTGTTATTGGATTTGCTGTTAGAAAATAAGTGTGGACTAGAATAACTGTACCGTTTATAGTTCTCCGTCCATTGTCCAAGTATTCTTGGAGTGTTGCACTACAACAAACGGATGATTTAACGACGAAAAGAAAATTGTCGCAAAAAGCGAACATATTGCGACGATTTGAAACAAGTCATCATTGAAACTATGCATTTATTGACCAAACACAAAAGTGTGACAAAAGGGAAAACATTTTGCGACGTATAACAGAAATCATAGCCAAATGCTGAATATTTAGTGACGATTAAGAAAAATCGTCACAAAATGATGCACAATGGGTG
>JANZXP010000194.1:32174063-32184629 GCA_027576715.1 Erythroxylum flavicans | reverse complement strand
TTCTTTTTAATATATCTAGTCTTGTCTACTCCTGAAAAAGTATACCTTTTCATCATCTTTCGTTCCAAAAGGTAAAATCAAGATCATAAGAACACATTGAGAAGATTCTGAATCTGAAAAACGAATTCAATACAAGAATTAATCTAAAACCCGACAGCCATTAACAGGAAAAAAAGAAACAAAAGCTAGAAACAGAGAAGCACAACAGTTATAGAAACCATGAAACCATAGATCAAGATCAAGAACCCAAAATGCAAAGCCCAGTTCCTCTTGAACTTACCAAAGTAACTCTCAGGTGGTTCTTGATAATGAATCTCTAGCTCGCTCTCATCCCCAACCACAACATCTTCGTACTCACCACTGGCGCTGCCCATTCTCATCTTCAACTCTCTTAGCTTCTCAGTGGCCGATCCAAGGGTCAGCTTGTGGCATCTTCTCTGGTACTTGAACCCATTGATGCACCTCAGTGTTTGAGCCACGGACACGTAGAAGATCAGGTGAGCTAAAGACAGGAAAGTTATGGGAGCCCAACAATGGCGACACTGAAGATGACTGGGCTGAGCTTGAGCCATGAACATGATGGATAAGAAGATGAAGAACAACAAGAACTGCTTGTGAAGCTCCTTCTTTTGAACATCTATCGCTTTTTTCTTTTCAAGGGTCTTCTCAAAATGGAGCTGGATTATCGTGTTTAGAGCTTGAAGAGCTGTTTCTTTCGGGATTGCTTGGTGGTGGGGACGAGTCTCATAGTCCGCCATTTTTGAGTTCGCAAGACACAGGCGTTTTAATATGTGGAAAAAGAGGAAGCTGAAGTCTTTGATGTTTGGTAAGTGAGCTGAGTGAGATTACTCTCAGAAAAACTCTTTCATGTGGATCTCTACTTCTCTAGGCGTGAGTTTCATTGACATTCATCATCAGTTCCAAGGTTTGGGGAACTTGTTAAAGGCCTAAAACTATCGGTGATCCAACAAGCCCAAGCTCACACCTTTCAGAGTCTACACAAAGATGTTTAATTTGTTTAGAGGGTAAGAAATGTCGAATATTCGTTTGATTTAATTTTTTAAAATTTTAAATTATCAAAAAAATTTGTGTAATTTTTTATTTTTAAATACTTTTCTTAAATTTTGATTAAAAAAACAAGATGAACAACACACTTAAATTATATATATAGAAGGATTATGTCATCAAACGTGTAGAATCTGAAATGGGACACTCAGCACCACATACCAAAAGCTTTAAAGATCGAAACTTTAGGATAAACACTAGCGTTCCAAGTAACATAAGGCCAAATTTAGCTATCGTAATACAAATAGTGTATAATTATTATTGAGGTATAAAAGATAAGGCCTTGTGAAGAGATTGTCCCTTTTGACCCATCTTTGGTAGGAATTTTACCATTTAGAAGATTCGGTGCCCATCAAATACGGTCATGGTGATCCTCTTAGCCGCACTTATTTTGAACTTGGTACACATTGATCAAAAGGTAAGCACTTGCATCGTCAACTCGCATGATTAAACTAAAGACCAACTAAGGAATATGAAATGAGATGTAAGACATGTTCACAAACAAATTGAAATAGCCATGATAAAGAGGTTTAGTATGGATTCGATTTAAATTTAAGTTAATATTTTAAATTTAAGTTAAAAATTTTGAGAGAAATATTTATTTAAGTTAAAATCCAATTTATAATATCTTCATTTATATATAATTTTAAATCATGTTTGAATAGGAAATAAAGGTTTTTAATAAAGTCCAATATATAGATTCAAAGTTTTCAATTTTTCAAAGTTCAAATAAAATTTAGACCAATGTCACTTATTCGAATTCAATCAACCTCAAACTTATAAAATGATAATATAATTAGTCAAAGACCTTTTTACGAGGTGATGTCAATGTACAAAATTAATGCAATTGATTATCAGGAAAGGACAGACCTTTTGGAGTTATATTCAATTTCATATAACTATGATAAAATAGGTATAATTTGGATAGGATTTAATTTAAAATTAATAAATTAAATCTAATTTAATTAAATTTGAATCAAAAGTTTAGTAGTCGGCCAATCACATTTCTAGAAGGTGATGTTAATGTAGAAAAAGAGTTCGCTTGACCATCATGAAAGGACAAGAAATATGAAGACCCTCTCTAAATCGTTTTCAACTTCAAATAATTACGATAAAGAAGTTCAGCCTTGATTGGATTTAATTTAAATTTAATAAATTAAATCTAATTAAACAAAATAATTTAAGTTTAAAACTTTGAATAAAGGATTATTTTTCTAAAAAATTTATTAAAACCCAATTTAAAATATCTTTATATGTATAATTTTAAGTAACGGTAAGATTAAAAAATTTAAAATTCAATCTAATAAATAAGTTCCGTCAATTATCTAAAGTTTAAGTAAACTTAGACTTAATCGAGGTCGGACCTACAATATCATAGTATAATTAGTCTATGACCTTTCTACAAGGTAATGTTAGTGTACAAAACTAGTCTTTTCCAAGTCATATTCAGCTTTAGTAAGGTGTGTGATTGATCCCATTTCAAGTCCTATCAATAAGGAACTCTATGCAATCAAATGGGATGAATCGATGAACAGAGCATGGCATAGAATTCTATATCTTTTTGACCACCTTGTAAGTGAATACAAGGCTTCTCTTTTTTCTCTCTAATCATAACATCCGACTGCTTGCTCATGTGATATATGATAATTACCACTTCATTAGAAAAAACGTAAAGCAACTTCTTTGCAAGATTAGTAATGATAGCAACTTTTAATATGTTTTTTATTGACTATAATGCTGCTTACCTGCTCCATTAACTATAACCTATCCTCCTGTTCCAACCCCTTAAAAAATAGAGAAGAGAAAGAGAATCATTGAAAGCAATCACTTTAACACATAAACAAAATGATACTAGACTACATTGATTGGGTACAATATAACCAAACATTTGAAACTTTAAGCATCAAATGCAAGCAATGCATTACAATATTACACAAGAATTTGCTTTATTCTAAATCTCCGACTCTTTCTATTTTTGACATATTTATTCAACAAATAATTACCATATCAATCTACACAGATGCTCCCCCATGAAATACCTTCATATAAGTTTGAAAAAATGGCTTCAAAACTCGTAACATGCCAGCAGAGCCAAGATCAAGGCAGACCAAGTTTATGTCTCACAGAACTAGACAGTTTAATCACTCCATAATTACTGCCGAAGAAGGATCGTTAGCTACGAGTCGATAACTGTCTCCATCGTCTTTCTCCATATCGTCTTCCCGAGTCTGATCAACCTTTTCACTCTCTCCATCTTCTGTTGTTGCTGATTCTACATGCTCTCGCTCACCTGGGCCACCCATAATATGCATTAGTAGTTCTTCTGGCTTGAAATCATAACTGGAATTAACTGAATTATCAAACTTCTTACTCTTCTCTTTGTATAGAGCATCAAGCTGATGAAAATAAGGACAAGTCTTTGCATCCCCTGGCCTTTTCTTATTGCTGTCTTTCACCCTCTTGAAGTATTTGTTCATATTCTCCCATTTCTCCTTGCACCTCTTTGCACTTCTGTCATAACCAAATCTTTTCATTGCTGCAGATACCTCCTCCCACAGAGGCCCCTTTGGTCCGTTGTCTTGATACTGCATATCGAGATTACACCTTATCCTGATTAAAGCTTCAATTTCCTCTTTAGGCCATCTAAATGAGTTCATATTAACTAAGTTATCAATCCTATTATTCTCGTGCATCTTCATTGATTTCTCCACAGGAACGGTTAAGTTCTCAGGTGGTGCCACTGTGGTTACTTGATTGTTTGACAATTGCACTGTGCTAGCTTGCTCCGAGAACTTCTGCAAGAACTACATAACAGCTGCATCTTTTGCAGCAGCAATTGATCTTTCTTGGGCTAAAAGTTCACGTTCCCTCTTAATCCTATCCAATTCTTGCATTTTCCATGCTTCCTCTCTCACCATTCTATCCTGTTCACATTTCTCTATTGCCTCTAGAAGCCTCTTTTGCAAACTTTCTTGTTTCTCAATCACTTGCTTCATCAAACTCTCGAAAAATTCGGTTAGTTTTCTCTTCTTCTTTCTAGTTCCTTCTGATTCTTTACTCGAAGTTGACGCAGATGAAGTTGAGGTATTGTCTCCGAAATGCATACTTGTGCTTTGAATAGAACATGGAATAGCATTTGAAATAGGAATAGCAGTAACTGGGGTTGCTGCAGTAGGAGCCATAGATGCCTGAACTGCACCTGGGATGCTGATGAAGCTAATCCATGGTTGCTGTCCAAAGCTTCCAACTGCTCAAAGAACCGGTATGTCTTGCCTTGCTGCTTGCCCGACCTGCCTTCTTTAGTTCTCCGATGGTACTTGTAGATATTCTCAAACTTCTCCTTGCATTTTTTGGCACTTCGGTTATACCCAAGCTCGCTTAATTTCCTGATAGCAACAGTTTAAACCCAAAAAACAATTAAACTTTTAACTTCAATTCTTTAACAGTGAACTAACCAATAACAAGATATCTGACATAACCAATCACCAAAAAAGTCAAAAGAAGCATAGGAATTTGAGCTACAAATATAAGACCCAGATGACACTAGACAACCAAAGTTGATGCAAAATCCTACCAAAAATGAATAGTCACTGATACAATAACACCAATTCATTCCTTTTTCTCATGTGGGCAACTGATATTTTCTCCAAAAACGAACTACAGAGGTAGGAATCTAAGCGAAAGAGCTTATCTCAAATATTTATAACCGAAACTGCACTGAAACCAATAAAGACTACAACTTTCCTTCATCTTCCACCAAATTTTCTCGAGAAAAATACCAACAGCAAACCGAACTCACCTGGAAACCTCTTCCCATAAAGGAGCCTTGAGACTTGAGTCTCTAAATGCGCTGTCCATATCAGACCTTATCTTCAACAAAGCTAAGGTCTCTTGCCGCGGCCACCGGTTTCCGATCAAGTAACGATCACCCTCTTCAGCTTTGAGTCTTTCATCTTCACCGGCGTCCTCTTCACTCTGCCGGAGGCCTGTGGCAGCGGCTGAATTCTCCGGTAAAGTAGAATTTTCCATCTGCAGAGGGAAAATTACAGCTTGAGAAAATTTAGGACAAAGAAAGGTGAATTAATTTCTAGGGCTTGGGTTAAATTTGATTGGCCTAATTTTCCCTTATCTTTTTCCTTTTTAAGAAATAGGTGTTTTCAAGCTTCTCTTTCACTTAGTAGTGCACCACCATTTTGATTGGGGTTAAGTTAGTTAAATATAAAGGGGTGAAATTAGGGTTTATGATTTTTTTCTGAAGTGATAAAGTTGGTATCTTTGGTGCTAAAACTAATTGATTTTTTTTTCAAGATTTTCCATTGGTTGGCAGTCAAATTTGGGGTTTTGGGTTGGTTGGCTTGTTTTGATTGGGAGATGTGTTGACTTTTGGTCAAATTTAGTTGCCATGAAAAATAAAATCCAAGGCAAGTGGCATGCAAAAGAGAAATTTTCTGAATTGAATTGAAGATTCATGTATGGTATATTTTGGTTTTTGTCTTTTGTTTGCTAAATTTGGTTATTGGGTAGGTCCATTTAGTCCCACTTTTGCCCTTTATGAAGTCCCCATTTCACATTTTGGGAATGATTTTGGCTTTATTGCCTAAAAATTTAACATTGAAGCAAATATGGTAATCTCTTAAAATATTATATACAAATATTACAATATCTAAAAACAAATAACAATTAAATGTGAGAAAGGTAGAATGAAGAGTTTGCTTCAATGTCATTTAATCACATACTACACTAACCTTCTAAATCATAAGAATGCTCTTCTCAAATGAATGGACCTATTAACTCAACATGTTAAACTAAGCATTTAGGTTCATCAAGCATGAAAAAATGTATATAGTTATGCAATTTAGATTATCATAATGTGAATTAATGATTGTTTCCTTCAAAGTTCTTATTAAACATATTTCTAGTCATAATTTACATGAATAATAATTATTTAAATTTAGCTAAAAGGATATATTTACATTAAATTTTGAAAAAAATTAATAAATTCTAAAAAGTTTAATATTGATAAGCAATAACTTTAAATAATTCGTTATTAGGTTCATATAAATAAGAGTTGTTATGTAAATAATGTTCACATCAAAGATTAATTTACAAATTATAAAATATTAAGTTCTTAATTAAATGGTTAATTTACAAATTATAAAATATTAAGTTCTTAATTAAATGGTTATAAAAACTTAAAAAATTCATTTAAATACGTATTTTTTTAGTTTTGGTCGAATTTGTTGAAAAAGTTTGTCTATTTAATTTGTAAATTTGGAGTGATAAGAGTAATAAAAAAGATTCTTATCTAGTTGACAAAAGGAAACAGACACTTGAAAAAGCAAGAGGCTTTGTGTTAAAGATGAGGGTTACACCTAACATGTCAAGGTAAACAAGATGATTTTTGGTACTTTGGTAGATAAGTTCTATGTCACATTACCTTTACGAAAAGCAATTAAATATAGGAACCTTCCCCACCAACTTCTACCATTTTAACACCAAGCTTTGGTAAGACCAAATATAAATGGTAAGGTGGTAAGGTAATTTTATATAGTTATCCAACAAAGTGATAAAGAGTGTAGAAATTGGTTACCTAATCTAAATGATTGGTGTCTTTTCACATGTTACTTAACAAGGGCTATGAAAAAAGCTATGTAAAAAGTCAAACTTTTGAACCATATAGTAAGGTAGATAAATGCATGGGACCTATAATTGATGGGGACCAGGACCATTCAATTTTGTTAGATGTATTTGCCTACTTAAGTAACTATTTTTGGGTCTAAGATATTTTGAATGTGTGATGGAAATTTCATCATCTCAAAGTTGAGAAATTTAGGAATTAGGGTAAGTTATTGTGATAAAAGATTGACTTTAAATAATTATGGCATCACTTACCTTGCATGCAATCATATGATAAGTATAAAAATCTGACGTAGCATATCACGTTATCAGTGTTAACGAAGAATTTAGTGTTGGACTATTTTTGTAAAAATTAAAAATTTGAACATTTTAGTGTTATTTTTTAAAGCTTGAGCAAGTATTATAAAATTGAATAAAGTTGATAAGTTTTTGTACAATTAACCCTTAAGAAAATGATTATATATGTTATATATAGATATAACTATAGTTCTAAAAGAATAAAAAGAAAATGAAATATAAATTATAGATTAATTAAGAAGTGTGAAGATTTTTTAAAATCAGCTTTAAAATTAAGCCTAATTAATTATGATAAATACTTGAGATTCAAATAGATTGATTCTAAAATAATAAAATAAAATAATTTGATTGAGTTCAAACTTAAACTTAAAACTTTTAATTTTAAAATATTAATTTAAATTTAAATTTTAAGCAAATATTTGAAGATTAATGGAAATTATTATTATCTTTATTTATATTAAATATGTAAAAAATATTTAAAATTTTATTATTATTCCAAATAAGTAATTTATGAATACTCTACAAAATAGATATCTCCAATATATGTATTTATATATTATTATTATTATTATTATTATTATTATTATTATTATTATGTCTATATTTTTTATTTAAAAAAAACACAGATTCTTCCTAAGTGCTTTCAATGGGCTTTGGGATTTATTGGACCGCAGATAATAATAGAACATAGTCCACCCAAATCAATTTAAAACGACAAAAATTGGAAATAATATGCTCCAATAAAATACAAAGACGCGAGAATTTGAAGCGAAAGAGGGAGAAAGATGGGAGTGACAAAGGAGCAAGTCGAAGCTACTTTGAAGTCTAAATTGAATCCTTCGCATCTGGTAAGCCTCTCTCTTTTTCCTTTTTAATCTCTTTAGCTTCCTGGAATTGGTTTTGTTTTCTGTAGATGCAACTGCTTGAAGGTTTTTGTGAGTTTACTTTGTTTGATTACCATCCACTTTGTAATTGATCAAGTAATGATTTTTAGCATCTGGGTCGTTCTTGAACCTGACTGTGAATTCTATTTTGGGCGTCTTTGATTTAAATATATGATTTTTCCTTACCGACTTTAACTTGTTCACGAGTTCGTTAGTTAAGGGTTTTTGGTCAATCAAACTCATGCCGTAATAAGCAGCTTGTGTAGAATCTATTCGACCCTTTAACACTGTATTTGCGGGATTCACGTTGGATCAAGTAACTATTTTAGCATCTGGGCCGTTCTTAAATTTGACTTTGAATTTTGGGTGTCTTTCTATATAAAATGTGATTTTTCTTTACCTGCTTTAACTTGTTGCTGGTTAAGTTACCTTAAGGTTTTTGGCAATGAAACCCATGTAACGATAAACATCGTATATAGAATCTATTTGACCCTTTAACGCTATGTTTGTGGGATTCACGTTGTGATTAAATTCTTCAGCCTGTTTGGTTTGGTTGACTGAGTGCTGTTATTGGATATGGTTTCGTTTGTAACTGAGCGTTATTGTTTAGGAGAGAAGTGGGCAGAGGTGGGCAGAAAAAATGTTTAGTTTTGATGTTTGAGGGAAAGTGATTGAAACAAAATACCTATCGCGAAAGACAGTGTACATATACATATATTTTGGGCATCTCTTTAAAAATTTATGCACTTATTACATTATCATTTCCCTGCTGAAATGAAAAGAAATTCAGTTGTTAATATCCTTGATATCTAACTATATCCCTATGTATAACTTTTATTACATTTTGAAATGCTACTCTGGTTAGACAAGTGACTGGACTTACTGAAAGTGATCGAACATGGTTAAGAAGGCATGTGGACCATTTTGGCTTATACTTCTCTTGAGGTGTCATTGTGAGTTTGGGTTCGACCAGCGTCTTGTTGCAACTACCCAAAAGACTTCCTTGCGACATATGCTTTTGTATGCCCACATGAAATTCATGTCGGAATATAGATACATTTTTGGTCAGCTCATCTGTTTAAAATATGCTTTATAGGATCATCCTGATGATGTACTATTGAAGAATAAGTCTAACCTTATTAAAAAAATTTCTTATGTTTAATGTGTCCTTAGCAGATTCCCAACTAAACTTATTTAACACCTGAATTCTGTGAAACCAGAGTTTTGTTCACTGTGAAAATTAAGTACTAATCATCAATTGAATCAGCTTGTTCGTCCTCCCATGTTTATGTATTTTTAAATTAAGAGATATATGTACTATATTACCATAATTTTCCCTAGTAACCAAGAAAACCCATTAAAGCTAAGGTATGTAGCTTCATTACTTCGCAGTTTGCAGCTTTAAGAACTGTGCTTTATTAGCTCTTTTCTTAATTGTTTTTGCTATGAACATTCTATTAAGATCATGAACTAGTACTAAGATTTTCATGGTTATTGTTTAGGTACGAAAGATGGGTCGCAGAAAGCTAAACTCGGAACTGATCAGCAACGAGAGGTCTCGTATGATAACGTTTCACAAGAGAAAGAAAGGGCTGATAAAGAAGGTTGAAGAGTTCCAAATTCTGTGCAATGTAAAGGTCTGTGTGGTCATCTTTAGCCCCAAACTCAATCATCACCATCGATGTGAGGTCGAAACATGGCCTTCTGATGCTGATGAGGTAAAGAGCATAATCTATAAGTACAGAGAAAATGGTCCTAACGTGAGGTCAAAGAAGAATCAGGATTTGTCTGATTACTTTGTCACTCGCAAGAACAAAGTGGACCACGAGATTGCCAAAGTTCGCAAGGCAATTCGTGAGGCAAAGTTTTCCAAGCGTTGTGATCATCTGAACCTTTTATCGTATGACCAACTCTGGGAACTTGAGAGAGCTATTGATGCAAAACTTGTGGTTGCAGAAAGAAGACTTCTTCAGATGAAAAGTTCAGGTTTTTACTCAGGACCAGATATTCCTGGATCAAGTGTGATCAATCCCAATTCATCAGCTTATTTCATGCTTCAGAACAACATGGACTATGAATTTCTTCACGAAAAGCAGGCTGTTACTTCCACAAAACTGCTAGATATGGTCATGCCAGGGTCCAATTCTTACGACCTGAGAACTCTACACACAAGGATCGCAGTTGACGAGAGTTATATGGAGAATCCAATGCTCAGACTGATCATGGATGGTGAAGATTATACAAGGTTTTCTGGTGTGACTAACAACAATCTCTCCTTGGTGCCACTCAACGATTACAGCTACTACAATAGCAATCCGTACGCTTCCATGGTTGAGTCTTCTTCTGTGTTTAACAATCCAGGCACAGGTCCTGAAATATATTACAGACCAACAATGCAACCGTCGCTTCCCCATACGGAAATCCCTTCGATTCTGAATGCTTCTTCCCAAGTGCACAACTCAGGAATTTGCAACCTCCATCAGTTGAATGATTTCGACATGAACGATAAGAAACTCATGTTTTAGGCATGGAGAGGCATGAACTTTACAGGCAAGAAGTGAATTAATTAGTATGACTTTTGGATATTGTTTAGTGTTCTTATTTGGATCTTAATTAATATGTTCCATATTTCTTTCCCTAGAACTCCATGAATTTTATGGTGCCTTATAATTCCAACTGTTCA
>JANZXP010000194.1:32163220-32173963 GCA_027576715.1 Erythroxylum flavicans | reverse complement strand
TGACTGTTAAAACTACTAAACTATGGTAGTTTCTGTAGGAGGGTTCTTCACTACCAAAACCATGACCTATTGTTTGTAGACAATGACAATATGACATTGATGATGTTGCCATAGGTTTTTAATTTCCAACTAATAATAAGCTCTTTTTAACTTTTGAAATATTTTTGTAATTTCCAATTGTTCTCGAGATTGATAACATCTTAGGACCTAAGTTTTTTTCGGCTTGATCCAAACCTAACATTTAACTAGACTTGGATAAACAATTCAAGTCTGATGTGACTGAATTTGAGTCACATAATTCAAATTCAGTCTAATCCCAGTATCATTTTAATTAATTGATTCAGTTTAAAGCGATATCGTTTTTACCTGAATTAATTTAAATCAAGTAAAATTGGTCATTTCAAATCTGAGTTCAAATTAAAATTTCATCAATTTGAGTTCGAATATATGTTAAAGAAGATAGGTGCTTTAACAATTCCATAAGATTCCTTTCCAACAACTTGTTCTATGTATTTTTCAGCAAGTCTTATTGACTGTTTAAACTACTAAACTATATTAGTTTCTGTAGGAGGGTTCTTAACTACCAAAACCATGACCTATTGTTTGTAGACAATGACAATATGACATTGATGATGTTGACATAGGTTTTTAATTTCCAACTAATAATATGTTCTTTTTAACTTTTGAAACATTTTTGTAATTTCTAATTGTTGGATAATACCTTATGACTTGATTTTTTTGGGGCTTGATCGAAACCTAATGTTTAACTAGACTTAGATTAAACAATCCAAGTCTTATGTGATCAAATTTGAGCCACATAATTCAAATTTAGTCCAAACTCAATATCATTTTAATTAATCGATTAATTTAAAGTGATATCATTTTTACCTAAACTAATTCAAATCAAGTAAAGTTGGGCATTACAAATTTGAGTTGAAATTAAAATTCCATCAATTTGAGATCGAATATATGTTAAATTGTCATTCGATTATAACCTAAGTTAATACTTGAATTCACAAATTCAATATATGAAATTTGATATATGTAGTAAAAACTAATGTTAAATATATTTTGAGAATTAAGAATGTAATTGAAAAATGCTCAAACAAATAATAAATTTTTTTTTCGTATATGTCACACTCAACTATAATTTAACAATTATAGTTAATCTAATTTAAAAGAAAATATCTAATTTAGCAAAAATTATACTATCCATTTGGAGAGAACACCAAGACATTTTTGAAAAACGTAATAATGTTAATTTTGTATTTAAATAGTTTAATTTTAGGAAATTGAGATTTTAGCTTGCAATAAACTTATTATTGTTTGGTATGCTTAGCTTTTAACTTTAAACATTGCAAGAACGAAGTTAAAATGAGAAAGCTTTATGGCCTAAATCACAGAGCCCCTAGAACCCATAACGCAAACACAAGCTGAGAACTCCAAATTCTCATTTCAGAGAACACCAGCAATGCCAAAAACATGACCAGAAACGAAAGTTCTGTCCAGGATATGATTCCAAGAGGACCTTTGACGAGAGCTATTCGTTTCCACCAGCCAGAAGCAGAAGGACCATGTTCGCTGTGCCCACAGAATCATAACTTGATCAGAAACTGATCATATAGAGCACTTTCAGAAGTTGGTATTAGTATTTACCTGAAGCTATCGTGAGGAATTTTCTTTCCTAGATGGAGGTACATGCAGGCTATTGTAGCTATGAACAGAACAGGAAACGTGTAGATCAGCGTGTATGAACCTGTGGAAACATAGCATTGTAAGAACTCTTCAGGATTTCAAAGTATAAAAACCAAAAACTATACCAGGACAGACTGAACAAACCTTGTCCTCCAAGGTACTTGGAGCTTGTTTTCGAGCTAATTTCAAGGAACCACTGCAGATAATATGTGTTGGTGGGCATCATCATCCAAATCATCAAATATCCAAGAAAGATGACTGATACAAGCAGGATTATTCCTGATCGAACACTCCTGATTGCTGCAACACTCGCATCGTTCAAAAGGAAAAAGATGATCAGTAGAAGGAGATTACTGACGTCTCCATCATCCTCAGCTTCATTCCTCAATCCCCAGATTGAAAAGATACGAGCTTTCACTCCAATTCCAACATTTCACTTTGTAATTACTTTGAAAAGGTTTTTGTGAGTTTACTTTGTTTGATTACTGTTAAGAGGCTGGATTGTTTTATGTTGTGGACTGGATGTTGTCATGGACTTGGGTCATAACTTGAGACAGTAGCTGGTGGGCCATAGGTTATGGGTTCACAAAAGACACATCCTGCTTCTGACAATAAGCAGAAATCTCAGTGGCGCACCACCATAGCACACATATGCAGAGGCACAACATGCAACACAGAGTGTCCTTTATTCTTTTGCTCTATTTTGCTTCTCTGTAGATACAGTACAACAGTCTCGTAGCTAATAGGTTTTAACTTCTTTCTAGTATAAATAGACACAACATGTACATACATCTTTTCAATTACGATCCACTTTGTAATTGATCAAGTAATGATTTTTAGCTTCTGGGTCGTTCTTGAACTTGACTATGAATTCTATTTTAGGCGTCTTTGATGTAAAGATATGATTTTTCCTTACCGACTTTAACTTGTTCACGAGTTCGTTACTTAAGGGTTTTTGGTCAATCAAACTCGTGTCGTAATTAGCAGCTTGTGTAGAATCTATTCGACCCTTTAACACTGTATTTGCGGGATTCATGTTGGATCAAGTAACTATTTTAGCATATGTGCCGTTTTTAAATTGACTTTGAATTTTGGGTGTCTTTCTATATAAAATGTGATTTTTCTTTACCGGCTTTAACTTGTTGCTGGGTTAAGTTACCTGAAGGTTTTTGGCAATGAAACCCATGTAACGATAAACATCATATATAGAATCTATTTGACCCTTTAACGCTATGTCTGTGGGATTTACGTTGTGATTAAATTCTTCAGCCTGTTTGATTTGGTTGACTGAGTGCTGTTATTGGATATGGTTCCGTTTTTAACAGAGCATTATTGTTTAGGAGAGAAGTGGACACAGGTGGGCAGAAAAAACGTTTAGTTTTGATGTTTTGAGGGAAAGTGATTGAAACAAAATACCTATCGCGAAAGACAGTGTATATATACATATATTTTGGGCATCTCTTTAAAAATTTATGAACTTGTTACATTATCATTTCCCTGCTGACATGAAATGAAATTCAGTTGTTAACATCCTTGATATCTAACTATATCCCTATGTATAACTTTTATTACATTTTTAAATGTTACTCCGGTTAGACAAGTGACTGGACTTACTGAAAGTGATCGTAGATGGTTAAGAAGGCATATAGACCATTTTGGCTTATACTTCTCTTGAGGTGTCATTGTAAGTTTGGGTTCGACCAGTATCTTGTTGCAACAACCCACAAGACTTCCTTGCGACATATGCTTTTGTATGCCCACATGAAATTCGTGTCGGAATATAGATACAGTTTTGGTCAGCTCATCTGTTTAAAATATGCTTTATAGGATCATCCTGATGATGTACTATTGAAGAATAAGTCAAACCTTATTAAAAAAATCTCTTATGTTTGATATGTCCTTAAGAAGATTCCCAACCAAACTTTTTAACACCTGAATTCTGTAAAACCAGAGTTTTGTTCACTGTGAAAATTAAGTACTAATCATCGATTGAATCAGCTTGTTCGTCCTCCCATGTTTATGTATCTTTTAAAGTTATCATATTGATGATTTTTTTTAGCAGATGCACAATCTATAATTTTTATAACAGATGCACAATCTGCAATCTTTTCCCCTTGAGATGTTACTCGCGGAGACTCGTGTGAAATTTTCATTATTAATGTGACACATATTCTCTTTCAGGAACTAAGTCTTTTCATTTTATTCTCTTTTTCTTTTCAGGAAGTGATTGATACATCTGGAGGGTAAGTGTTGCTAATTTAATTGAATTTTAATATGTGCATGATTATTTTTATAGTCCGTTCTTACTTTGGTTTGATGAAACGTTATGCTCAGCTGTGGAGCAAGTTTTCTCATTGAGATTGTTTCTGAACAATTCGAAGGCAAGAGGCTGCTGGAGAGGCATCGAATGGTCAATGCTGCTTTGGAAGAGGAAATGAAGCAGATACATGCTCTCTCCATAAAGAAAGCTGTGACTCCAGAGCAGTGGAAACTGCAGGAGGAGTCTGGGAAACCTACAGCCGCAGCTTAAAAAATTTTACACTCTGTATATTTTGTAGCTTTCTATGTTGAAACCCACACTTGTTAACTGGCGAAGTTCTCCCAAATTGTCGAACTCGCGTATTGTTGAATCTTGAGTTCTATTGCTCAAGAAAAGTTCATTAATTTTTCAGATTACCAATGGTTTGCACTATTCTTCGGCAAGGATTCAAGACATCCTTCTGGTTAATTGTTTTTAGTAGATGAGTAGTTTCCTGAGTTAACCGCTGTAACAAGATTCGGTGCCTTGGGAAGTTTTGTAGCTGATGGGCACCTTCTTTTCTGTCAAAACCAAGCCAATATGGCTCTGAAATGGAGAAGCTTTATTTGGTCGAAAGTGCATCATTGCAACCCAAAGTTAAAAGTCTCCTTATGGGTCTTCCAACTCAAAAAGTGGAAGTTTGAGACAGGGTGAAGAAAGTTGCCGCAACTTAATTCAATATTGAAGAGGATGATTGATTGAAACAGAGAAATGTTAAGATTTATAAGTTTTATTTAGATCAAAATTTCTAACTGATGACTTTCTCGGTTTCTCCCGACTTTTGTAAAGTAGAGAGTTTTGTATATTGAGGTTTGCCTTAAGATCGATTTTTCTAACTCAAAATATTGAAAGTTTGAAACACGGTAAAGTATTACTGGAGTTTGTTTTTTGATTTTGAATCATTAATTTGTCAAATAATTCATTAAGTTTTGAATCAAATTTACAGCAACAGGATAAGATAGGTTTTGATCTTTTCTTCTGTAATCTGCTCAGGTAATGGATATCCACCACAAGTACAGAAACACACCCTATCCAAAGAAATAAGATAACGTTACAGTAATTACTATGATTTGCTCTCTCCTGCTACCACAAGAATGGAGCAAACATAGTAAGCCACCAAGCTAACAAAGACAATAGTCAAACGGACGATACAAGACCCCAACTTCCAGGACATGCTTGTTCCATTTTCTCGAAAAATCAAAACAAGGGACAAGCTACATTTGCCATCTTTTTGAGAGGGTTAATGTCCACTAAATTTCTTCAACCAACTTCTCGGTATGTTCCTCCGATACCCAGAATCACTAACATGGTAGCTTCTCACTGGTTAGTGCCACCAATTCGTCCATGGATTAAGAACACCAGATTTAAAGGAATGTTTAGGCCCATTTTCACCACCAAATTTGCAGAGCACAGCTCCGGTTTAGCTGGGGATATCAGGGAGATCAAAGTGGATGTAGAAAACAGGTCACTTGCTCAACTTAAAGCAGATTTTTACAGGGTAGTTGAAGGTTTGAGCTCTTGAACTTCCAACCATTATTAATGCTCGGTGAACTTGACGAGCCATTTGAGATAGATATTGAACCCTGTTTGCATTCTTGTATCCTTACAAGGAATTGATAGAGGGGTTTTTGGAGTTCCATCTGCAAAAAGATCTGATATTGAACGTCTGGTGGAGCTTTTAGAGTCTCAGAATCCAACCCCAGATCCTACTTCAAATCTGCAGAAGGTGAAGTCCATTGCTTTATACAAGACTCAGGATTGAGTGCCTAAGAATGACGTACTGACTGCATTTGTGTTGTATAACTGGAAGGTGGGTGGCTGCTGGAAACTTGTTTACAGTACTATTACTATCTTGGGTTCAAAGAGAACAAAGCTGGGACTGAGAGATTTTATTACGTTGGGTGATCTTTTCCAGTACATTGATGTTGCTAAGGTACGAAACTCCTTTTGCTGATTCTGGCTATATTCCTGGTTTGTCATTTTCCCAGAACTTGAAATGGATAGAATAGTAGCTGATTCTGGTTATAATTGTAATGTCGTTCATTCTGATGTAATCTGCAGAAACACTAAATGTTTATGTATCTTTTACTAAGATTTGATCTTTCTATGATGTGAAATGGAGGGCAAAGCAGTTAATGTGATCAAGTTCATCGTTAGAGGATTGAAGTTGAATGGACAGCTGACAATTGAGGCATCCTTTAGGGTTGCTTCTAATTCAGTAAACTTCTTTAACTGCTTTCTGATAAATCAATTGCTCCTATTTTCTCTCTTTGCAAATGGCTGCAATTATGGAGTGTTCTTGATCCATGTTTGGTCCAAAAATTTTGCAGAGAGTTGATATAACTTATGACAGTTCAACAATCATTCCTGACCAGGTATGCAAATTCTTGCAGCACCACAAACAAATTGAACATCTTGCAGCTGGAAATTTTATTTTAATGACTAATGTTGCATATGCTTTGGGAGAACTGTAATAGTTGATGAACATGTTCCGGAAAAACTACGATCTTCTGCTCGGCATCTTCAATCCGGACGGTTGGTTGGAGATTACGTATCCTTTAGTATTTTTGAGCTTTACTAATTTTTTGGTGTTCTCCAAGTTAGCTGGATCTTTTTTAGTGGCAGAGAAGTGTTTGATCCTTAATTTGATGATTGTAGATATGTGGATGATAACCTGAGAATAGGAAGGGATGACAATGGCAATATCTTCGTAGTAGAGAGATCAGAAGAAACTCAAACTTGAGGGATTACTCTTTTGTCAAGAACTTGATAGCTCAAAACTTATTCAATATTTCAGTTGAAAATTTCTAAACTTGCTACAAGCATGGATAATGCTTTTAAAGCAATTCTTATCCTACCCGAATAAGAAAAGACAAAAAATTTTAATGATAGCTTGGAAAATCCTGCATACTGTTCTAAACATGAACAGTTTCAAACTCTAACTGAAGGGATCTACTGACCTATCACAAGGTTATGACTGATAAACGTTTTTAGTTCTACCTGTGGCTATTCAGGACTCCACAATCTTGGTTTTTGTGGGTTTGTTTCAGAAAACTCATTTATAAAATTAGAAAAGAACTAGGAAACATTTAATCTGCCACTTGGAGAAGGTAAATTTTTCCACAAATTTAGGTACTTGTTTCCTCCTGCAGCTATATAGATTAGGAACACTTTAGAACAAGATAAACTTCCATGTGATCAACAAATCAATGGAGGTACTGATCTCTAAACATGCAATGGCTGTTACTGAAGCAGCATTGGGACAAGACAGACAGGAACCACCACACAAGTTCTATCCATTTAATGCAGGCCTAGAATTTGTCCCGGAAAGGCGTTAGGTTTCACTCCATTGAAGACCTCTGCAGCTGTTATCAGAAAACCTATCATGTCGAGGTGGCACAGAAGACACCCCACAATTGCTAATCCTGGCATCTGTCATGATATCTATCATGGCTTCTTGGTTAGATTAAAGAAGATGAGAGCTTGACAGATCAGTATATCATATCATTGTAGTGTTCTAGAGACACTCAGTCCGTGTAGCTGTGTCACTGAACTCTTGCATGAGCTTACAAATTTGAGTAATCTGATATTTAGATTTATTTATTTTTTTCAATTCAGCTCAATGCAAATCTCCAAGTGATATCGTAGGGATATATGTTTTACGGGAGTTCCGACCAATTTTAGTATTAGTACAGTATAATATTGGTATATATATTAATTTCATTACTAAATTTATTAAACTTAATACGAATATTTTATTCTTTAAATATAATAATTATTAACTAAAAAATATATATAATTTACAATTATGTTATATTTGATAAGATACACATTTGTATATTAAAAAATCTTATTTATAAGCATATAGAAAAAAACTTATATTTAAAAATGTAATATTCTTATAATACATTAAAATTACAAATATACAAATTTCTTTTTTTTTGTGCTCTTTCAACTAAAATTTAATGATGATAATAGATCAATAAACTAATATCATTTTAATTTTAATTAATAGACACTTTTGTACTGAAATGGATTTTGAAATTCAAATCCGAATTTAATTCAAAATCTGAAAATTTGTAATTTTTTAGTTGCGGTCAAGTCAAAATGCCAAGCTATTTATATGTAGAATGTAAGGCGAAGAGCATGAATTTCACTAATACTTCTACCTATTCCATTAAACATCAGTGATGGAAACACTTCCTGTAGTTATATCTATTAGCCTTTATAGAAAATCAAATTTATTAATTGAATTCTTTTGGTTCATCACAAATCATGAATAGATATATACATATAGAGAATTTTTGTTTACTCAATTGTTGTAACTCAGTTTCAGTTTTGATTGTTGATTTCTGAAGTAAATGGCATTTGATGTGGTGTCTGGTATTGTAGGGTCTGCAAGCCTGGACTTGATCACTAAGAATCTGCAGACACCTACTTGATTGGTTTAGACGTTGAGACGACGTTAGTAGGTGCGGTTGTGTATGGACTATGTACCAAATCCATGCAACCCTTCTGATTCAGCTTCTGGTTACAAGGTGCATAACCTGAAACCAGAGAGGTTACTGATAAAATGCGCTGAAGGGAGGTAGCTAGAGAAAATGATGAGTTGTTTTTTCTGTCATGTCATAAATTCTTGGACAACCAAACCGTTGTCCTTTGGGAAGTTTAACTGTGGTTAAGGAGCAAACAGATTCCTATAAATTTTGATCCTTGTACTCACTCTACATAGAAAAACCTTATATGAGAAAGTTCGCATTAGTTCTCATTCTGCTATAGCTTTACACAAATCCATGGCCGTAGTTGTTTATATTTTGTGTGTCTTGGCAATTCTTGTTTTGTTTTGCTTTTTTAACCATAACAAGAAGTGGAATCGTCGACCATGGGGTATTTGGCCCTTGATCCTAGCCAACTTCCACAGGCTTCATGACTGGCTTGTTGAAATTCTTGAAGCAAACAATGGTACAGTTTTGATCAAGCGACCACCATTGTTCTTTGGAAGTGATGTGTTGTTTACTAGTGATCCTGCCAATGTGCAACACATCATGAGTACAAATTTTTCCAATTATCCAAAAGGGTCTCCATGGAAGCAGCGATTCGACATTTTCGGTGAATCCATCTTCAATTCTGACTATGATGAGTGGACTTACCACAGGAAAGTTTTTCGTGGATATTTCAGTCATCGTCAGTTCAAGGTATTAGCAGCTAAGAGTCTTCACAAATGTATACATACCGATCTGATCCCAGTTCTTGAGTCTTTCACTGAGCAACACATTGCAGTTGACATGCAAGCTCTGTTCAAACGGCTATTATCATGCTTTGCCTTTTACATTTGCACAGGCTCCAAACCTAGCTCCTTCAACGTTGAATCTCTGGAAGATCCTTATTCAAAGGCCATGGATGATGCATTTGAAGCCATTCTTGTCAGACACCTAATGCCAGAGGTCTTGGGGAAGTTCCAAAGACAACTCAGGATCGGGACAGAGAAAACATTGATGGAAGCTTGGAAGATCGTGGACTGTGTCTTCGAAGAGCAGGTGCAAATGAAAAAGGAAAAACTGAGCAAAGCAGCAACTCTAAACGAAGATGAAGATTTCACAGCACTTGCCTTACACATGATTGGTAGCAAGCTGGTAGGTTCCAGACCAGTCACTTGCAAAGTCACAAGAGACAACATTTTAGGTCTTCTAATGGCTATTCAGGACACTACAAGCATAACTCTGGCTTGGTTTTTCTGGGTTCTTTCTAAACATTCATCTGTTGAAGCTAAAATCAGGGAAGAACTAGAAGAACATCTGCCAAAAGGAGGAGAAGGTAAAATCTGTCAAATGCTTGTCCCGGAACAGCTAACTAAGATGGTTTATCTGCATGCAGCTTTGTGTGAGACATTAAGGTTGTTCCCACCAGTTCCTATTCAGACTAGAATAGCTGCAGAACAAGACACACTTCCAAGCGGACATCAGATCAATCAACAAACAGAGATAGCAATCTCTACATATGCAATGGCTAGGATGACATCTGTCTGGGGACAGGACTGCAATGAGTTCAAACCTGAGAGATGGATCACTGAGAATGGTAGTATCAGACATGAACCACCTCACAAGTTCTTTTCATTTAATGCAGGGCCTAGGATTTGTCCTGGAAAGGAGTTGGGTTTCACTCTGATCAAAACTTTTGCAGCTGTAATCATTCAAAGCTATCATTTTGAGACTGTTCAGGAATTCCCTATAATTGCTACTGGCATCTTTCTTCAGATGAAGCATGGGCTCATGGTAAGGTTAAAGAAGATAGGTGCTTGAACAATTCCGTGAGATTCCTTTCCAATAACTTGTTCTATGTATTCTATGAAAGAATAAATAATACGAAATTATTGATTAATATCATAATTAATCAATATATTTAGACTAACCCTATGATTGTAACATAGATTTAATAATTAGATGGACAAATACCTGAAAACTGAGGAACAATTGAATCCATTGTTGTTTTTTGTGAAGCGGAGCAACAGAGATGCAGATGATTGACTACTACTATTCCAAACCCTGAAAGACACTCTTACAGTTCTCAATTGGGCGACTGTATTTAAGGTTAGCTAGCAGTAGGGCCTCCTGTGCACTATAAATAAGGGCTAAGCCTATCCATTATAGCAAGCCCATGATCACAGGTCTAATGACACGTATGAAATCTTGACATCTAATTAATCGGGGTTTGTACAAAATTATGTTTATTGTTTATTATGCTAGGCCACA
>JANZXP010000194.1:32149028-32163120 GCA_027576715.1 Erythroxylum flavicans | reverse complement strand
ATCGGGGTTTGTACAAAATTATGTTTATTGTTTATTATGCTAGGCCACAAAATTAAATGATAAAATTCTATCATTCTATGTATTTTTCAGCAAGTCTTATTAACTGTTAAAACTACAAAACTATAGTAGTTTCAGTAGGAGGGTTCTTCACTGCCAAAACCATGGCCTATTATTTGTAGACAATGACAATATGACATTGATGATGTTGACATAGGTTTTTAATTTCCAGCTACTTCTTTTTAACTTTTGAAACATTTTTGTAATTTCTAATTGTTTTTGAGATTGATAATACCTTAGGACCTGATTTTTTTCCAGCTTGATCGAAACCTAACGTTTAACTAGACTTGGACCAAACAATCCAAGTCTGATGTGATCGAATTTGAGTCGTATAATTCAAATTCAATCCAAGCTCAATATCATTTTAATTCATCGATTCAATTTAAAGCGATATCATTTTTACCTAAACTAATTCAAATCAAGTAAAGTTGGTCATCTCAAATCTGAGTTCAAATTAAAATTCCATCAATTTGAGTTCGAATATATGTAAATTTTTATTTGATTATAACCTAAGTTAATACTTGAGTTCACAAATTCAATATATGAAATTTGATATATGTAGTAAAAACTAATGTCAAATATATGTTGGGAACTAAGAATGTAATTGAAAAATGCTCAAACAAGTAATAAAAAAACTTTTTAGTATATGTCACACTCAACTATAATTTAACAATTATAGTTTAATATAATTTAAAAGAAAATATCTAATTTAGCAAAAATTATACTATCTATTTGGAGACAACACCAAGACATTTTTGAAAAATGTAATAATGTTAATTTTGTATTTAAATAGTATAATTTTAGGAAATTGAGATTTAGCTTGCAATAAACTTATTATTATTTGGTATGCTTGGCTTTTAACTTTAAACACTGCAATAACAGAAGTTAAAATAAGAAAAGTTTTATGCCCTAAATCACAGAACCCCTAAAACCCATAACACAAGCACAAGCTGAGAACTCCAAATTCTCATTTCAGAGAAGGAAAAAGATGATCAGTAGGAGGAGATTACTGACGTCTCTATCATCCTCAGCTTCATTACTCAATCCCCAGATTGAAAAGATACGAGCTTTCACTCCAATTCCGACATTTCAGTCCCTCCAATCTCGAAACCCCAATGGTTTTAGTGCAAATGTGGAATCTGGGTATGTGGTTTTGAGAGCTTATAGCTTGTTGAGCTTGAATGATTTGAGAGACAAAGTGCCCAGGAAGCTGAAGACGAGAAAGGGTCGTGGGATTGGTTCTGGTAAGGGAAAAACTGCGGGGAGAGGTCACAAAGGCCAAAAGGCTCGAGGGACTATGAAGTATGGGTTTGAAGGTGGTCAAACTCCGATGCGACGAAGAATGCCTAAAAGAGGGTTTAAGAACCCTTTTAGCCTTACCTTTCAGGTGTTGGTTTTGTTCTCTTTTATGCCCATTTGCTTTTATTGTTCTAACATTGAGAATGGAGAAGTGTTTGTCTTTCTTGCATTATTTGATTAATCATTGGCAAATCTCGGTTGCAAAGGAGGCTTTACCATTTTGCAATCTGCAGTAGTTGAAGTGAGTCTCTAAATGTGGTATGCTGAAAAAAAGATAGCATTAATGATTGCATTCCGGGAAATTTTGGCTTTAGGGGTTCTTACTTAGGGCGGCTACGCACAAGAGTAATATTTTTGAGGATCATAGCGAGAAGAGATTTGTCATGACCATAATGGAAGTCAGAACTCGTTGAATTCTGACGTACAGAAGAGTATTTTGGTATATGATGGTTTAGATTCGTAGTTCCATAGATTTTATCATATGTTAGGGGTTAAAGGGTTAAGTTCCAACGTCATCAATTAGGATTAGTTTTTAGTAAATCTTCGTATTCGATTTTCTTCTTCCTCATTTTGACTCAAACTGTGGCTTCTGGCCCTTGTATGCATCAGTCTGGCCTTGATTGGATGCATAAGTTTTAATAGCTATGTGGTCAAGATATTTGTCGTTGGAATTTGTTCAGTTTCTTTTACCTATTGCATTCTTTCGTCAAAGTTGGAATTCCTTTGTTTGCAGCGTAGCCTCAGATTTGCTTGTTTCTGTGGCTCCTGTTTTGTTGCTTGTATATAGAAATCATTGCATTTTGGATGCATGCCTTCAAATAGAAGAGAAAATCTTAGCTTGACATTCTTGACTTGAGAGAGAGTCTTTTAATTTATTTTGTTTTTTGAAAGGGATATTAGTGGTGCTGGAGTACATGATAATATCTGCTCAAATTACGTTACATAAAAAGTGATACTTATTTTGATACTTATATTTTGTCCCGTTCTTGCTAATTTCTTTAAAATTACTTTCTCCTCTTTGGCAGCCTGTAGGATTGGGAAAGATTGCAAAACTCATAAATCAAGGCAAGATAGACTCTCATGAATTAATAACAATGAAAACTCTCAGGGTATTATGTCATTCTTCTCAGTTTCCTAAGATCAACCCTCTACCTGCTAAGCTTTGGTAACATCTTGCCACTGTTACAGGATACTGGTGCCATAGGGAAGCAGATAAAAGATGGAGTGAGACTGATGGGGCGTGGTGCTGAGAAGATTAAATGGCCTATTCATCTAGAGGTAAACATCAGTTAAAGGGTTCATGTTTCCAGACCACTGAACATAACCTAAAATGTTTGAATTGTTTACCTGTAGTAAGTCTGAGGGAACGTTTAGCATTTGCTGTCAAAATTTGTGCTTAGCCAGCTGATTTTAGAGAAAATACTGTTGCTGTCTTACAAGAATGGGATTAAACTCCTTGAGCTGAATTTTGCACGCATGTTATGTAAAAATTATAAACTATAGCTTTCCATCAGCATTTCATACAACTAATCTTTGAATTCTAGTTGAACAGGGTGCTTGCATCAGTATTGCTTTGATGTAGTTGTTGAAAAAACATTACTTTTAAATACCAAAATCAAAAACTAATTTATAAGCATACCACTGCTTTTGGCATTCAACACAAAACCATTATCTTATAGATGAAAAAAAAAATGTAGGTTTCAAGAGTGACTGTTAGGGCAAAGGAGGCAGTTGAAGCCGCAGGTGGGACTGTCAGACGAGTGCATTACAATGAACTGGGTTTACGGGCATTGATCAAACCTGAATGGTTTGAAAAGAAGGGAAGGTTGTTGCCTAAACCGGCCAGGCCTCCTCCAAAGCTTAGGGATAAAGTTGACAGCATCGGCCGGCTGCCTGCCCCATCCAAACCGATCCCCTTTTATGTTGAACAAAAAGAGGATGCAATGTCACTGCCTAGTTGATCAAATGATCATTTCCTTGAGCATTCTAACCTTCTGTGCTCTGTTGAAGAATTAGACTGTGACCAGGAATATATTTCCTGGTTTGATTTTGGTGAGGGCATACGTAACTTTGTTGCGTCAATTACGGGCTGTTGGTGAATAGTGGATAAATATCAGCATAAACGTTTTACCCTTAGAATCATTCAAGTTTTATAGTAGCAGAATCTTTCAGTTCATTGAATAACCTCTTGTGATCAATCGATTGGTATAGGCCAGGTTTGCCTGAAGCAGAGTTCTTGCTATGATGAGTTCTTTTTCAGCTAAATCTGTACTCTGTTACAGTCCCTGTTGTTCTGGACATTTTAACTTGTTATCCATTGGTTAATTTGCTCGTTTCAATTCAAATGATTTGCAATCGAAGAGCACTAAAAAGGTAGTATTCAGTACAAAAGAAACCATTAAAAAGTTCAATCTTGTAAGGTGGAAAAGAACTTGATTGTAGAAAAATATATAAGAAATAAAAATTCCTGACTCGCAATTTCGTTTTTGTATTTGGAGACTAATTAAAAAAAATATAAAGATTAAGAGGTAAACAGAGTAGAAATTAAGGATGATAATAGTTCGGATCGGATTGATTTCACTATTGGTCTAATCTCGGTCCAGTTCTCTTTGCAAACAGTTCGAGTTCAGCTTGAAATTGAATGTATTAAATTGACATTTTTTTTAGTATAATTCATCGTAGTTTCAATCTTAAATAACTTCGTTTTTGAACGAAGGCTTGGGTTGACAAGTTTTTTGGGTCTAGCCAGAATTATCATTCCTTAATAAAATTGTGCCGGCTTGGATCTCTTTGTGAGTTGGAATAAAGCTGACCTTTGTAGCAAGTGAGCGTCAAGGCGTTTGTTCACAAGGCTTTGCACGTACTTCAATGAGTGCAACATAAACCACCATTAAACCCTCTGGACGGAGAGAGGCAGACTAAGAGATATTGTGCAGTTGGGTGAAGAAAAAGAAGAAGAAGAAGAAGAAGAAAAGAGACAACACTTCTAAACCTTTGTTTTTAGAAGTGGATTTTGTGAGCCTGTGATAATTGTTATGCCTCAGCCGGTATGGTTGTCTTGAATTGCCACGAACAGCATGTTGACTTTGAGCTCCAAAGTGACCCACTTTTCTAGTTTGCTTTGAAGTTGTAGCTATTAGTTTCTGTGTTTTTACAAATTGGGGTGATTCGTTATTGGAATCTGATTTACAAATTTTATTCGGGGACACAGTAGGTAACTAGGTATCAAGAAATTCTTACGGGTCCTAGTTATGCAGGACAATTTGTCTTAATGACAAACCCACATATTGGCAACACTGTTGTAAATTTTGGTCGGTTTGATATCATCTACGTACGTACTGGCATTTCATATTTCCACATTAGAAACTAATGTGCTTCATTTGATTTTAGATGATGAAGAATCAAGCCAATGCTTCCTTTATTGGAGATGCACCAAGGCACTTGAAGATTATTTGGCAGAAAGGAACATAATGGGAATATGTAAGTTGATTCATCCAAGACTGATTTTATATACACTTGTCATTGAGAACCCTCACGGTACCCTCAATAATTTATTTTGTACTTTGACTTCTAATCTATGCAATTGATGCTTTTTCGTTCAAAAACAGATGATGTAGACACACGTTCAATCACCCGCAGATTAAGGGAAGATGGAAGCCTTATTGGTGTACTTAGCACAGAGGAACACAAGACAAACGAAGAACTTCTTAAGATGTCTCATTCCTGGGACATTGTTGTAATAAATAAAATATCTGGTGCAATTAACTATATTTCTCTGTATGGTAGAAAATTATATCTGTTTATATTTATTGGTGCAAGTTTTACAGGTGTTGACTTGATCAGTGACGTCTCATGCACTGCCCCTTATGAAGGGGTTGACGCAACAAATTCAGAATGGGAATTCAACTCAAATGAGAGGTGGGAATTCTACAATGTTAGTATTAGACTTCAAAATCCTGTTGCAGAGAGTTGGTTTTGATCAGTTTCTGCTTTTCTCATCGTCTTCTTGATTGATCAGGTTGTGGCATATGATTTTGGGATCAAGCACCACATCTTGAGACGCTTAGCATCTTATGGATGTAAAATTACCGTGGTCCCTTCAAAATGGCCAGCATCAGAAGCTTTAAAGGTGAGGCCAGATGGAGTTCTTTTCAGCATGGTCCTGGTGATCCATCTGCAGTTCCTTATGCTGTGGAAACAGTGAAGGAATTACTGGGAAAGGTTCCAGTATTTGGCATTTGCATGGGTCATCAACTGCTTGGACAGGCATTGGGTGGGAAAACATTCAAGATGAAGTTCGGTCACCATGGTGGAAACAAAGATTTCTCGTCTCTCTTCATCCCTTCTCTTTGCTGTAAAATTTGATGTGTGTTCTGGTTACTTTGCCAGTGGGACGTGTAATATAAGAACTCTTGAACTTATGAACTGACATGGAATTTTATTGCTTCGCAGTTTTTGGGGATTTCATACAACTAATGAAGCAAGTGAAACTGAGAGCTTAAGCAACGTTGGCCGCCATTTTCAACCAAAGCAATGAAACTTACAAGGTTTTTGCCACTTCCTTTGCTTCCATTAACATTAGCTTATTCGTTCATAGTTCTCAAATTGATTAGTAATCCTCTTGTCATTGTTATAAAGTCTTTAGCTAATGTTTATGTAATAGGTTCGTACACTAGATATAAATAGTTCTCATGTGGCATGGTATAAAAAAAAAGGTGTTCCCTTTCAGAGAATCAATTCATTATTACATAAACATTCTTTTCTTCCTAACATGATTTTGCCTCTTAAGGAATTGAGTTTGTTAAGTTAGAAATTTTGAAGAGGATGACTATTAGATTTAAAGATGGCATTTTGGTTAGGTTTTGCGCTCGAGCACGTATTGCCCACCCTAAAACAAAAACAAAAAACATTTTTTAAGTAAAAATTATGTTACATTTAAATTTTAAATAAAAATAATCTGACTCGATTCGGGCCGATATCTAAACCTGATTAAGCTCAAATTCAGGTTAGAACCCTTGGGTCTTATTAGGCTATGATCGGGTTCAAATCTATGTAAGCTTTGGGCTATACTTGAACTTAATCATAAATTTTCATGTCAAGTTAAGGTTGAGATAGGGCCGAGTGCAGGCCAGTCTAAGGTCATTCCTAATGAGTAACTGAGAGTTGAGAAAGGTTAGAATTCATACACAATTATTCATAATGAGTAACCTAGTCATCAAATAATTTATGAAAAATACGTATTGTGTGGATTGTTGTGTACTTGTGTCGTTGTGTGCCCTTTAAAATTTTAGTATAATTAAAAATTAAAAATGCACCATACCAGCAACATATTTTAATTTTCTTTAAAAAAATGATGCCATTTTAAATGATCATTTGGATTTTTCAAGTTGTTTGAATTAATTTTAATTCTGAATTTAAATTAAAATTTGATCAGATTGAATCTAACTTCTTGATTTTGGATAGGACTTAATTCGGAATCAACCCCAATTCCTACCATTTACTCTGGTAGCACCATCAGTACCTAATTAGGTAGATGCTTGAGAAATCAAGCAAGAGTACTCAATTCACGTACTATTATCATTGGCAGCCCCAACTCAGTACATTCTTCACACCTAAGAATACTCAATTCACATACATTTTCTCTGTTCCAACATTAGTTTCTTAAACAAAAAGACCAAAAGATGCTTGCTTTAGTCAATAACATTTTGGTGTGTCAGGTAACGAATCTTGATTAATACATAGGGCCAACTTCTAAGATGTCCGCGAATGTGACATACAGCTGTCAGATCACGAAGTTGAGAATTTGGACCAATGAAAATGAAAAGTTGTTTCTTGCAGAAGAAAAGATAGGTGGGTGTGATAAAGTGAAGGACTGACCAAAATAGGACTAATCGAAGTATTCCAAGCAAACTGTTTTAAGACATGTATTACACACAAGTTTATGACTGCAAACTGACTCTAATTTATGAATTCTCATAGAACGATATTGACATTAAATGTTCTCAGGGTAAATGGAAAAATTCGAGATCCTGACATGAAGGGAAAACCAAAAAAGCAATCGAAGAAAATCATCACAATCAACTCAAACTACAACCGACCTATTAAAAGACATGGTTTAACAAGCAAACTTTAAAAAGAAGAATACCAAAGTGCCTGCCCCCTAATTCCAGAGACATCATTGAAATTGCAGTACTATAGATGATAATCTCACCAATGGATAGCTATTTTATACATAAACTCTAAGCAGTGACCCCAACTTGAAAATTCTCCATATCAACCAGACTTGGAGTTCACACTGACAGTTCGACACGAAAAAGCCAACAATACTGAAAATGCTCACCATCAAAGCAGCTGCAGAACCTAGAAGCACTTCCTGTGGACAATGGCTGGACCAGACTCATCATACTCACCCTTGGAAATCCACATCTGATACAACAGAGGAAAGCATCTTAGTCTCATGGTAAATGTATATGGAGAGGAAGATGAAAAGATAATGAGAACTCAAAACTACCTGTTGGAAGGTGCTGAGGGATGCGAGGATAGACCCTCCAATCCAGACACTGTACTTTCTCTCTGGGGGTGCAACCACCTTAATCTTCATGCTGCTTGGAGCAAGAGCTGTGATCTCCTTGCTCATACGGTCTGCAATACCAGGGAACATAGTTGAACCACCACTGAGCACAATGTTACCATACAGGTCCTTCCTAATATCAACATCACATTTCATGATGGAGTTGTAAGTAGTCTCGTGAATGCCAGCAGCTTCCATTCCAATGAGGGATGGCTGGAAGAGGACTTCTGGGCAACGGAATCTTTCAGCCCCAATGGTGATAACCTGACCATCAGGGAGCTCATAGTTCTTCTCAATAGAGGAACTGCTCTTGGCAGTCTCAAGTTCTTGCTCATAGTCGAGAGCAACATATGCAAGTTTCTCCTTCATGTCACGGACAATTTCCCGTTCAGCGGTGGTGGTGAACATGTACCCTCTCTCTGTGAGGATCTTCATCAAAGCATCAGTGAGATCACGACCAGCAAGATCCAAACGAAGGATAGCATGTGGGAGGGCATATCCTTCATAGATTGGCACAGTGTGACTCACACCATCACCAGAATCAAGCACAATACCTGTTCCGTGAGAAGCGGTAAGCACCCAAATTATGAAGATAATGGAAGAATGTTAAATTCAAATGCTAAAAGCAGTCGTTACAAACCTGTTGTACGACCACTGGCATACAGAGAAAGAACAGCCTGAATTGCAACATACATTGCCGGCACATTGAAGGTCTCAAACATAATCTGGGTCATCTTTTCTCTGTTTGCCTTGGGGTTCAGAGGAGCCTCAGTGAGAAGCACCGGGTGCTCTTCTGGAGCAACACGAAGTTCATTATAGAATGTGTGATGCCAGATCTTTTCCATGTCATCCCAGTTGCTGACTATACCATGCTCAATGGGGTATTTCAAAGTCAGAATACCTCTCTTAGACTGTGCTTCATCACCCACATAGGCATCTTTCTGACCCATCCCAACCATAACACCAGTGTGACGAGGTCTACCCACAATACTTGGGAACACTGCTCTGGGAGCATCATCACCTGCAAATCCAGCCTGAAAAGAATACAATGGAATAATCAAATCTCGATCTCAAATGAGATCCACATGGAGTGAAAAAACAAATTCACAGCAGAATCCCAGTAACATTGAAATAAGCAACTGACCTTGACCATTCCAGTTCCATTGTCACAAACAAGTGGTTGAATATCCTCAGCATCAGCCATTTTTCACCAAAATCCTGCATTAGAAAACACACATACATGAGAACAAGAAATCCAAGATTGAAGAACCAGCAACATGCCATTTCCAAGCTGCCTTCACGCCCACCCACACAGAAGTTCAGAAATTTAGCTTCTTTGCCAACAACCAAGAAGTAAACTAACCTCCGTAGCTTTAATGAGATTTCAAACAAACAAAAAAACAAAGAAAGCTACTGATTGTCATTATCTCTACTAAATTCCTACAAACCAAACATCTAAAACTCATAAAGATCTAAATAATTACTGATTTGGAAACCAAACACCGGAATCATACATGGGTGTATTCGATCATTTAAAGAAGAAAAAACAGAATCTTTTTCAAATCGAATACAAAAGGAGAAAAAAGTGAAGAAAAATCAACAAAAATCATAGCCCATCACAGATCTACGCATAAAAGAACTCCAGATCATGGAATCAAATTCAATCCACAGATCGGATGCACGCCAACTTTACTGGATCTAATCAAATTCCATATATCATCAAACTAAAGTAAAAACCCAGATAGAGTAACATCGATACTTACGCTTAAGATCGAAGAGGAATGGGTACAGAAAGCAAGCCAAACAGATAAGACTGCTTGACTCTTTGGGTGTGTGTATGGAAAGAGAGACTCTTCTTCGCCTTGGTACAGCGAGAGCATAGGGTATATATATTAGCAGACTTGAGATTTTGAAATGCAAATGAAATTTGGACCAAATTTACATCACATTTGATACCACACCACTCCCTTTTTCTTTTAATAAATTTTAATTTTTTATTTGATATTTATCATAATAATTTTATTGAGTTTTCGGACGGCCATTGTTAAAGTTTTAATAAAATTAAAAATTGAAAAATATGATTGAAAAATATTATTTTTATATATTAAAAATTTTTAATTTTAATATAAAAAGGAGATTATTAAATAAAAATTAATAAATTAATTTTGATTTATAAAAATTGATTAATTTATGAAACTAATTAATTAACTAATAAAAAAATCAGTTTTTAATAGTAAGAATTATTAAAATAAATCAAACTGAAATATTAAAAATCTAACTGCGAGTCAATTAGTTCAAGATTTAATTAAATAGAGATATTTTAGTAGGCTAACAAATTAAATAGAGATATTTAATTTATTGATAAAAAGTACATTAAGAATTCAACCTAAATTATATTTTTAGAAAAAATATACCAATTGAGAAAAAGCGTTGATATTTTTATTAGTTAATTAAAACCTTGAATGGTCTAATTTTTTGTACAGTTTTTAACTTTTTTGTTTGATTTATTTTAATAAATTTTATTGTTAAAAATTAATTAATTGTTCAATTTTTATTAATTGTTTTTTATTTAATAATATTCTTTTCAATTAAACTAAAAATTAATTGATAAAAAAAGATAATCTTTTTTAATCATATTTTAATTTTTTAATTTTAATCAATTTTAACATATTTTATGAAAATGCTAAACTTTTTAAAACAACTTCTAATTCGAATTTAAAAGCACTGATTGAAATTTATCTAAAATTGATAAAAACTCTATTATTATTATTATTATTATTATTATTATTACTACTACTACTACTGTTGCTGCTACTCGTGAATTAAAATGTTACGCTTTTAGGATTAAAATGTTACGCTTTTAGTGTAGTAACGTGGAAATTGTACATATTTTTATTTATTAATATACCAAACAAAAAGCAAATGCTTTTGTTTATTGGAGATATCACTTTTTGTGTAATTAGACACTTAATTTGACTAATTTGGCTACAATTAAAATTTAATATTTTGAATAATAAAGCAATTAACATGAGGATATGACAATGTTTCGTCCATTCCTGACTTTATCAAACAACAGTTCAATCAAATGTGAATTATGAGTACAACAATGGCCGATCTATCACCGCCCCATTTCAAATCTTTCTACAAACGCATCAAATATGAAATGAAACCAAAACGTACTTCTAAGACCATATTATTTTAAAATTAGATCAAATAAAAAAATAATTTAAGTGACTTTCAAAAAAAAAGAATTTCATTTAATTTTAAATACGAGTTATAATGTTCAAGAGTACTAAAATAGTTAAAGTCCAAGAATCCTCAAACACCAAACCACTTAATTATTTCGAATTTAGATTTTAAATGATAATTGAGCAATGTTTTAAAAATCAAACTATACGAGAAGTACATTAGACTATCATAAAATCGGTTCAAGATTAAATAAAATTAAAAAATTTAAAATATGATTACAAAAATTATCCTTATTTATCGAAAAATTTATAGTTTGATTAAAAAAATTGTTAAATGAAAATCAATTGATTTATTTTAATTTATAATAATTTATTAATTTACAAAAATTAACTTATTAATTAATAAACTTATTAATTTTTAATAACTCTAAATCAAACCGAAAAGTTAAAAACTAAACCAATAAGTTAAAAAGCTTAAAAATTTTTGATTCGAGTTGAAAAGTAATAAAATAGTTAACAGGAGCTTATTTCTTTTGATCATGTATTATAAACTTAACCATCTCTTTCCATTACATCCTTTTACTTGCTTTGAATCAAGAGAAGAGACAATCCAGAACATATATTAGGAATGATCATACATATGCTCAGACCAAAATGTATTTTTTCACACAAAAAGTGCTAAGATATAGTTTACACAGGTTTATGACCATAAGCTTACTAATTAAAGACTTCTCATAGGAATCTATGAACACTAATGTTCTTGAATTTGAAGAAAAGAAAAAGGATTCCACATCAAGAAAAAATGAGATTTTTAATTTTTAAGAAAGCAAAGTAGGAAAAGCATCACAATCACTCTCCAGCTACCAAAAGACATGGTTGAATCAGCAAACTTAAATATCCAAGTCTCTGCTCTCTAATTCCAGAGAGATCATTTGGAGTTTAAACCTCCCAATGGATTCATTACTATTTGATACATCAAGATTGAAATGTACCCTCCAACACTGACTCTTCTCCATATCATCAAGCCTTGATTCCACATTGACATCTTTGACACAAAAAGCCAATGAAACTGGAAAAAATAACTCTCACCATTTTTAAGGATTTTTAGAACTTAGAAGCACTTCCTATGAACTATGGATGGACCGGATTCGTCGTATTCGCCCTTGGAAATCCACATCTGATACAAAAGAGAAATAGTTTAAGGATAAGAGTCTTGTGCCAATTTACGTGAAGACGAAAAAGGAAAATGTTGCAAGAACAAAAAACTACCTGTTGGAAGGTGCTGAGGGATGCAAGGATGGAGCCTCCAATCCAGACACTGTACTTTCTCTCTGGAGGTGCAACCACCTTAATCTTCATGCTGCTTGGAGCAAGGGCTGTGATTTCCTTGCTCATTCGGTCTGCAATACCGGGGAACATTGTTGAACCACCACTGAGCACAATGTTCCCGTACAGATCCTTTCTGATATCAACATCACATTTCATGATGGAGTTGTAGGTAGTCTCGTGAATACCAGCAGCTTCCATTCCGATGAGGGATGGCTGGAAGAGGACTTCTGGGCAACGGAATCTCTCAGCCCCAATGGTGATTACCTGGCCATCAGGGAGCTCATAGTTCTTCTCAATAGAGGAACTGCTCTTGGCAGTCTCAAGTTCTTGCTCATAATCAAGAGCAACATATGCAAGCTTCTCCTTCATATCACGGACAATTTCCCGCTCGGCAGTGGTGGTGAACATGTACCCTCTCTCCGTGAGGATCTTCATCAAAGCATCAGTCAGATCACGTCCAGCAAGATCCAAACGAAGGATGGCATGTGGGAGGGCATATCCTTCATAGATTGGCACGGTGTGACTCACACCATCACCAGAATCAAGAACAATACCTGTTCCACGAGAAGCCTTAAGAACCCAAATTGCAAAGATAACAGACAGTTGTGAAATTCAAATGCTAAATGCAATCACTACGCACCTGTTGTACGACCACTGGCATACAAGGAAAGAACAGCCTGAATTGCAACATACATTGCTGGCACATTGAAGGTCTCAAACATAATCTGAGTCATCTTTTCTCTGTTTGCCTTAGGGTTAAGAGGAGCCTCAGTAAGAAGCACAGGGTGCTCTTCTGGGGCAACTCGAAGTTCATTATAGAATGTGTGATGCCAGATCTTTTCCATGTCATCCCAATTGCTAACTATACCATGCTCAATTGGGTATTTCAATGTCAAAATACCTCTCTTAGACTGTGCTTCATCACCTACATAGGCATCTTTCTGACCCATCCCAACCATAACACCTGTGTGGCGAGGTCTACCCACAATACTTGGGAACACAGCTCTAGGAGCATCATCACCCGCAAATCCAGCCTGCAAAAGTAAAATGAAAAAACGAATTGAAACTTAGTCCCTTAATATCGAAAAATCACCTAAAATGAGAAACACATATCCGAATTCATATAACAGGAATAAATAACTGACCTTAACCATTCCAGTTCCATTGTCGCAGACGAGAGGTTGAATATCCTCGGCATCAGCCATTTTCCAGAAAATGCTACATAGAAAAACACAAATATTAGAACAAGAAACCCAAAACCTGAAAATCCAAGAAATTAATCAATACTACAGATCCCAAGCCACTTTCAAAACCTTGAAATAAAAGTACAAAATCTAAACTTTCTACCAACAACCAAGGAAGTACATTCTGTATATCTTAAATGTATTTTGTAAAAACTAAACTACATATCAACACTATCGCCAACCAAAATTTCAACAAAACTTAACTACTTGTATCTCCAAAAGAATAAAAATTTAAACAATTCATCACCCAGCAAAGCAAAATCTGAATCTTGATTCTGCACAAGTTACTTCACTTTCAATCAGACACAAACATCAGCTAATGAACTCGATTATGAAGTGAAACAAAAGACAGAATCTTTTATCAAAACCAAATGACAATCCAGCACAGATCTACATTCAGGAAC
>JANZXP010000194.1:32129385-32148928 GCA_027576715.1 Erythroxylum flavicans | reverse complement strand
TGAAACAAAAGACATAATCTTTTATCAAAACCAAATGACAATCCAGCACAGATCTACATTCTGGAACTACAGATCAGGCAATCAAAGACAAGCCACGGATCATCAGCACAAGAACATGACTAGATCCAATCATACTTCATATCATCAAACTAAAGCCGGTTGTCTTAAAGAACCAATCTTTCACATGAAAATCAAAGAAGAACTCCAAAATAATAAAACCCAGTAGAGTATATACATAGAAAAAGATCGATGCTTGATTACCTTGTACAGAAACTGAGGACAGAGACTTGGGGTTTGAAAAGAAGACCAAGCCAAAGACTGAAGATGGCTTGGTTTGTGGTGTCAAGAGGTTCCTTTCTCTTCTTTTAGTGAAAGGGCTTAGAACGGCATATACCTATAAATATGTAAGAGTTATGACAGCAACAACTTCAGGCTTATGAAGTGGACACTCCCTTCCTAAATGTAAATGAAATTTGAAGTAAATTTGCACCACATTGGACATTGTATTTTCTTTTTTATTTTAACTATATATATTATAAACATATGTCCATTGTTCTTAAAATGATAATTTGCTTTTATTATTAATAAATTTTGACCATAGCCAAGAAAAATGAATTTTTAGTGTTTTAAGAACCTCCATTACAATTAAACATGACAAGTTTTAGAAATTTATAAAAATAAATCTTATTTTCGCACTAATTAACATCAATTTTAAAATTGATGTTAAATTGTTTCATTTTATATTCTTAATTAATCACTTTTCCGGGTTTGAGGTATTTAACTTTTTAAATTTGTCTAAAAGAGTGGAATAAGCCAATATTAAAGATCTCTTCTTTATCTATAATAACTCAACATACCTTAATTTCTAAGGCTAAATTTTGCATAATGAAGGAAAAAAAATCCAATCTTCCATTTTCAACTTTTTAAATGGTTATTGGAGCAAATTTGTGGTTTGCCACAAAGAAAAAAACCTAAAATCCTTAAAGAAGGCATAGCATGTGGTACAACGAAGAGCCAGAAGGTAGGGGTTCCTACAATAATAGCCTCATGGCCTTCACCCCACATGCTAAAGCTTTTTGCACCAACATTGATTAGTTGGTAGCACATAAATTTCTCTTAACGTTCAATTTTGCAAAAATAAAAGAATTTTCATAATATTTAATATATTGTAGTCTTATTATTTTTTTATGGTTCAATTAGACAAATTTTGAATTTGATAAGTGATATATGTGAAAATGTAGTATATCTTTGTGATGGATAGCTCCATTCATGTGAGTCATTTGAAAACAGTCTCTTTATTATAAAATTACGTACTATTAGATCTCTCCAAATCTCGCGTCTTAGCAGAATTTTTATTGGGTGTTGTTATTGTTGTTGTTGTTATCTTTTGACAGATAGATCAAGTGTTTGTGTAAGGAAAAAAACACATTTTGACACTATGGAATTAGTCTTTAATTTATTTTTTAATCGATCACTTATTTAACAAAATAATTTTTTATTTATATAAAATAAGTGTTGATTGATTCTCAAATAATTCTTACACCTGTTTAGACTCAAAGATATGTATACACATATAAAAGATATTATATAAATAAGAATAATAGAAAAACGTGTATCAAGAAATGATTTTTAAAAAATTCTCATAGGAGACTCAAAGCATAAGTTATATAATTATAAATAATTTAGTGCCACAAAACCTTGAACATAAGCCTTTTAATGCGAAGAGATGGACAATATAATAGGTATGCATCAATAGCTTATAAAGTAATCAATGTTTATTTCAAAAAAGAAAGAATAGGTGCTTCTACTCACTCAATGATAGAAATTTGCGCGCAAGTTATAGTGTGTGCATTTTTATATAGAGATAATAGTAGATTAGATCGGATTATTATGATTAGTCTAAGCTCGTTTTAAATTTTGGTCAAGTTAAACTTGTTCGGATTATTTAAAATGACGTTATTTTGAGTAAAATTTTCTTAAATGATACTGTTTAACGTCATTTGCAATAGAAAATCAAGTTATTCAAATGAGACCTTGTGTCGTTCTCAATCTAATAAACCTAACTCAAAACTGATCAAACAAGACTTATTTTATTTATTTCGGGTTGGAGCCTTTTTGCCATGTATACTCTCAACAAGGTGTATCACCATGAAAGAGTAGATAGGGTAGCAAAAGTTAGAAAGTTTAGGAACAAAGTTGGATACACCATGGGCTCTTTAATCAACATGCTTTCCCTTCTCATGTCTTGTGAGTGAGATCGCATGTGCATACATGTGGGCGTAGGACAACCACATTCTCTCGAGATTAGGCTGGACTAGAGGAGGTTTGGTGTTGCAAAGGTTACAAAAGTTATGTCTACGCTTTTACTTTAATCAGACAACCTTTAAGGGATTACTTGGCATTCCAAGATTAACCATCATTTGAAAGTCCACTTGATATTGTTCTCCATTTTGTTAGGTTTATGTCAAGTAAATTCATGAGTTTGAAACTTATAAAATTGTGAATTGTAGGTTACAAGAATGAAAAATTGGCTTAATTTAGACATCTGAAATCAATAAATTAACTTAAGTTCGAGTTTGATAAATTCGATTAATTATAATAAACTAGTCTAATATAATTTAAAACGAACGAATTAAATTATATTTAATTTAATTAAAATTAAATATTTAAGATGAAACTCAAATTTTAAAAGATTTCATTCTGATTAAACTATTATTTTTATATTCAAACTTAATTATAATAAATTAGTAAATTTTGAAATAAAGTTAATAAAGTAAATTAAATTAATATTAAAATTTAAAAAATTAAATCCAAACTCAAAATTTAAGAGACTCGACCTTATCGATCTATTATCAACCCTATTTCACATTATGATTCTATTTCTTAAGACTTTTGTCTTTCGATAACACAGGAAGGCTTGGAACATTAGTGGCAAACCTTGAATGCTTCCATGAATTGCTATAATGTTCATCAATATAATAGTGTTGAAAGATAGAGAATCTCCAAGCATATGGATCATGCTCGATTCCCAATCCCAATGTGTACATTATTTTGGTTTACCCTCCTGGAACGACATTCTTTTTGTTACTTTATTATGATGACCTTGCTTAAGGGAAGTCATGTATAACATAGAATCCAGGAAGCACAAAAGCGAAGTCCAAAGCAAAGATCGATCCAATCTTTTCATGTAAATAAAAGTTGCTGTTGTAACTTTAAATTGTTCAGATACACATATATTTGTCTATAAAATAATTAGTAATTCAAATAAGTTATTTAACAAACTAATAAGTCATAATTAAGTGACAGCATCAATTCATTAAACATTTATATAATAAAATAGTTGTTAAACACTACTAAATCCAGCAACCTTTGAATTAGTAAAGACATAAAAGACAAATTCTATCATTTGGATCCTTACAAGAAATCAATTTTGGAATATTTTAATTATGTGGTTGAATATATTGTTATTAACATAAAATGGTTCTGCAAATCAAATATTTTAAGTAAATCATTTAAGGAATTAACGAATAAGAATTAAATAAACAATTTGGTTTAATCGAAAATAATAGATTTAACATATTTTCATTTCTAATTTATCATTTTTAAGATATTAAAATGAGAAACATTCCTAATTGTGATTCAAATTTAAAAGTTTTAAATTAATAAATATATAAAAAGTAAAATTTTCCGATTAATCCTCTGTATAAAGATCTACTTTTGGAATCTATATAGTTGTATCGTCAAATGTGTTGTTATTTTCAATGTTTTAAAAATGAACTATTTTAACTGATTTAATAGTGAAAGTCTTGAATTGATTAAATTTTTAGTTTAATTTTTAACTTTTCAGTTCAATTTAGTTTAATAATTATTGTTATTAAAAAATTAATTTATTTATTAATTAATCGACCAAATTTTGTTAAAAAAATCAGTTTTGATAAACTAAAATTAATTAATTAATTTTTATTTAACTGTTTCTTTTTTAATTAAAAATTTCATAAATAAGGATAATCTTTTTCGGTCATTTTTCAAAATTTTTAATTTATTCAATTTTTAACTAGTTTTATGCTGATCTAATATCAGTTAACTTTTTAAACATTATATTTCTTATCTTATCGGATTAACTTTCGATTATGTCAAGAATTTCACATAGGACAAGTATAAGTGCATTCAGTCATTTATTTAATAGTGTGCAAACCTCTCATTTCAAGTTAACCTTTGGGAGTGAATCAAGCCTTTCAACATGATATCAAAGCTTGTTTGTCTCGATGATTTGAAGAGATGCTCGGTTTTATCCTTTTGCCCAATATGCCTAACAGATATCTAACCCTACTTTGAATTGAGGAGGGTGTGTCAAAAATTTTATATTAAACAAGTATAAATATATTCAGTCATTTATAATAATTTACAAATATCTCCTTTCAAACTAACTTTTAAGATGAATTAGGCCTTTCGGATCATTTTTTAAAACATCGATTATTGCTGTAAAAGACAAGCTTTAAATTGTTTTTACATATAATATCTTTATACGTCATCCAAAGTGCTTCACCACACGTATGTTAAGCTTAAGCATGACAGTGATCATTCCCTGTAAAGAAAAAAAAAAACAAACCGAAAGCGATGCTTTTTTTCTTCAGGAGAAACCATTCTTCAATTTGAATTGGTTTCCAAAAGTTAGCGGGACATGTTTTTTTTAACCATAATTTATGCTTATTAAGTTAAGTTCAGAATCTTCCAGGTTTTTTGAATTGCACACGGTAATTACTAATTATAGTCATAATATCGCCAGATCCTGATCGATTCTATAACCTACCTAATGTAATTAGCCTGACATCTTTTTGCAATAATCATCGTAGTGGTGATGATTAATTAGCCTCACGTTAATTGCAATAATTATCATTTTTTATTTGGAATGTTATTGTGATTTTTTTTTGAAACGGAGGACTTACGGATGATATCTTTTAGATATGTACTGTATAAATTTTCGGATTGATATAATAACTTGCAAATCAGGTAAATTGGGTATTTTGTAATAGACAAGCCTTATACGATAGGCTCATTCGAGACAATATAGATAGAAAAATTTAATCACGAGACCTTTTAGCCCAAAGACCTTTAACTTCACCAATTCGACCACCCCTTAGATAATATTATTGTAACCTTTAATAATAAAACATGGGTAAAAGATAGTGACTTGCTTGTGAATTAGTAACTTAGATATTTTTAAAATTTTAAAATTCTCAAATACTTGTGATTTTAAATTTTTTAAAAAATTTTATCTTAAAATTTTGTTAAAAATAGTCGTGAAATACATTAGATATAAACATTATGCGTGAATTAATTACAAGCAGTTGATATCAATCTAATTCTTAAAAATAACTAACTATGAGTTTAATTATTTTTTGATTGATTTACAAATTGACTTATTGTACTAGAAATATTAATTGAATCACATGTGATATTTGTGTTATTTCATTATTATTTTTAATGAAGGTTTAAAAAATATTTTTAAAAATAAAAAATACATAAACAGTTTCAAGTTTTTTAAAATTATAATTTTTAATTACTTAAGTTAAAACAAAAATCCTATACATTTTATCTTTAAAGCTTTAATTAAATCCATCTTCCTCAAAATTAATCATATTAAATTAAAAAAAATAGAGGGTGCCAACCTTAATAAAACTCTTTATTTACTTACAACAAGATTTAGTTTTGATGATAAATACAGTTTTTATTAAAATCTGTAACAACTCAATTTTTTCAGTGCAGATAATGATATTTAAACCCTAACCCTAACCCTAACCCTACTCTAAACAAACAAAATAGGAACCAAATTATGACGTATTAGAGTGGATAAGCGATGTATTGTAAGTGCATGATGAACCGGAAACAATAAATGGGATTTTACTCATTTTCGACCTGTCACCCTTTAAGAGTTGCCATGATTGTATCTTCCCTACCACCATTGAAGTAAGGGCCAAATCAATCACGTCATCAAGCACTGTTGGTGGTGAACAGACCGCCATTATTTTATTTGAAAGGTTTCAAAATTGAAATAAATTGTCAAGCTTTGCATTTATCAAAAAGTTCCCAATTTAAAATCTATCTTTGTTTTTACTGTATTTATAGTTTTGTATTTTTAAGGACTAAATTGCTATTTATTTCAAGCCTACGTTTCAGTATGTTGATGGGGTTGTGCTTCAAAAGTGATAACAATGCAAATAAACGGAACCTCTTTCGGAAACTAAGCTTATATATTTGACAAATTCTTTAGTCGAACCTCTTGATCTATTAAACATTTTTGGAGAGATCTTCTATGACAGTAACATTGGTGGTTTATTTCATGAATTTTCAACAAACTAAAATTTAAAGTTAAATTAATAAGATAAAATGTTTAAGATTTAGAAGGTTTAATCGATATTAGATCATAATAAAATTTGTTAAATATTAAATAAAATTAAAGATTTAAAATATAATTAAAAAATTATTCTTACTTTTCAAAAAATTTGAAGTTCAATTGAAAAAAGAGATTATTAAATAAAAATAAATAAATAAATTTTAATTTATAATAATTTATTAATTTACAAAATTTGACTGATTAATTAATAAATTGATAAAATTTTAATAAAAAATTATTAAAATAAATTAAATCAAATAGTTGAAAATTAAATTGAAAATTAAATTAAAAATTAGCCCGTTTGAAATTTTTAAGTTTGAATTTTTTATCTTTAGTTGAAGCAGCAAAGAGGGGCATGCTGCTTAGGCTCAGCTACCAAGAATTCCATGCTTTTGGTCAGAATCTTAAGAAAAGACATAGGATTATGGATTCTACCAATACCACTCCCTTTCCCTTTCAAAGGTTTATCTTGTCATAGGAATTTGGCGGCACTGTAATACAAATTGTGGTTACTGTGGTTCAGACTGTTTGTACCCTAGTCTTTGGTCATCAAAACTGGCTTTCTTGTTATCCAGTTCTGTGGATGTGAGCTATTGGGTTTCTTCTGCCTTTAATTTTTCCATTTACATTTCAAGAAACAACCCAAAAATTTCTAGGTCATTCAGTTTTGGTTGTGCCAAGTTCAACCCATACAATAAAAATCCTCATGTCGTACACAAGATTATGTTTCTCCCTCTAGCTTAAAACCAATTTGCCTTTACATGATTAGGCCTGGATGAAAAACTTAAGGCCGACTCAACCTGAAGTAAATAATGAAGTCTAATTTTATTGAAAATTGGATTGGGCATGATTCAAGCTCAAAGACTTAATTTGAAAAGCTAGTCGGATCAATTTCCATCTCTATACAAGACCATAACCATAGAAATCTTGAGAGATCATTTAGTGTTTTCTTTAACATGTAGTCAATGTAATAATGGGATAGAGTAAGATAAGATTGTGATCAATCATGCCAGGATTTGGCTAACAGTATAAGACTGCTCATGATGAAACAATGGTGAGGTTAGTTAGTGCCCTCTGTCAGACACGTTTCTGAGAGTACTATGATACAAAATCAACCTTTGAGTGTATGTATCATTAGACATGTTAATGGAAGTTCTTCAGTGGCATTCACCCTCAGCTTCCATAGATTCCTATATGCTCTAACTCCCTCAGCTTCCATAGATTCCTATATGCTCTAACTAATCTCTAGTTTGTCTCGGCATTTCCCTTTTCCAGTGCAGCCGCTATTTTATTTCAGTAAAAAAAAGAGCAATAATTCATTCTGACTTTTAATTTAATTTGCCTCGATTAGACCATTTTCAGGATCTTAGTGCCTGTCAAGAAAAAAAGCAACCACTACAAGATATTTTTTTTGTGTTCTGACCATTGACCCGAATTCTAAACTAACACTTTTCTTTTCCAAGTATTGAAATGTTCTTCGTCCTGATATCCCCACCAAAAAAGATAAATGCGAAGTTGGTGCTAAAAGCACCATTTCTGTATATTAACAGATCTTTCTGAACTTTGATACTACTTGGTTTTTAGTGATTTTCAGTATCAAAATCGTTGTGCCGTTCGTTGATTCTTACCGAGTCGTTTCTTCTTGATTCATTACATGTCTGTCCAAAGATTTTTACAGATTGCTGATATGAAATCGTAGTATGAGGAAGAAGAGTATATAGTAATAAATATGTTGCAATTTCTCAAACTTGTGTGGACATTTACATTCTACACTAAATCACTTCTTGTGAACGGTAATTAAACCCGAAACCTCGAAAGAAGCCTCAACTAGGAAACTAAACAAGAATTTGGCTAATTCAGTTACCTATAGTTACGTAAAAATCCTTCAGGTTCTAGTGGTGATATGTTCACAATCCTTTCCTGAACCGGGTCTGAAGGTTCTGACGAGCTAACTTGACTACAACCAACAATCTTCTGGCATGTCTCGATCAGGCAGTGTCTACATGTGGGACACGAAGAATGAGAGCTTAGCCACTTATCTATGCACCTGACGTGAAAACCATGGTTGCACTTTGGCAAAAGCCGGACCTTGTCGCCGGTTGTGAACTCCGACAGACATATAACACACTCGGTGTCAAGAACTGGAACTTTCATGTCAGTTGAGTAGGTCACTGTAGGGAAAGTCTTCAGTGCTTTTCGTTTCACTCCCTTGTTGGCCAATCTAGCTGATGAGTTGGTAGAAGAATCAGAAGACACTAAACTTGAACACCTTAACGCACATCTGATGATAGAGTTCAATCCAAGTGAGCATATCAGTGCACACAACAGCACAGACAAGACCATAATAACATTGGCATCGAAGGAGTTGTCGCCGGAGTACGGCTCCGACTGATTATGACCGTTTCCGGGAACTGGGGGTTGTGATTTTTGAAGTACGGCATGCTGTAACAATCTTCTGGAGTAAAATTCGACAAGAAGATCTTGAACGAGTTCAGGAGTTGAAGTGGAAGTGACCATGCTTCAGAGAGTATTGATGAACGAGTACTTTTCAAGTGTTTGAGACACAAGTTCTTGGCAATGGCTGAACATGAAGAGTGTATATATATATATATATATAGGGAAAGGTAAGTAGCTGGACCTTTTTTCAGTAGTATTTCAGAATATCCGGAGCCTGGATTTATCTTCACTTCAATAGGGTTTTAACCATATGGAATTATGCAATACTCCACTCAAAAGCTTTAGCATTTTATAATGGACTTTCTAATCAAAATGGGACCTTCCCACTTTGTGCTTATGGCAGTTGCATTTTCATGAATCATATATCTTCAAATGCTTCTAGGGACCCAGATAGCTAAGGAAGGGCTCATGAACCTTCATAATACAAAGTTGACATTGAAAATTATGTTTTTAAACATTACTTTTGGTGGGGATTCTCTTAGACACTTGGCTAAATGATACTGAAGTTCTATCTCTTTTCTAGTTTGATTGTTCTGTTTTGATATAAAGTGTTCTACAATTCTAAAGTTTCTTGAGTCAGACTCAACTCAGTTCGTAGTTATACAGTACTAAACATAACTCATGCTAAAGAGATATACATTTGAGTTCAGTAAATATGTTAATTAGTCTTTTAGTATTAATCTTCTTATGGTTTGTTCTTTTTAGTTCTTGTTCTACACTTGAGTATTAAAAAGTTTTGAACTCGACGTTGGTCATTATCACCTTTGTACCTACACGTTAGACTTATACCATGATGTAGATTTCAAATTAATATTAAAGTTATAGGACGCTTACAAAACTGTTATTCCTTATTTTAAACTACTGCAGCAGGATATGCTTATCTGCAAGCGTCAATTTGCCATATATTGGTTTTCCAAATGATTAAATATCCAGAAGGCAAGTTCACTGACCAGTTAAGTAGATGATCAAAGATTAAAATGGTCCCCTAAAGATCCCTCAATCTTGTAGCCATGTAAAGGATGTTTTCTTTTGCAATGCAATTAATTAGTCTGAATGCAATCCATTCATATAAGCTGGGTGCTTCATGTGGCTCTAATTTAAAGTAACATTCTCAGCAGATCTTTGGTTAGAATCTGTGGTAATATATATAAAAATCAAGTTGATCGATAATGGAAGTCTTGAATAGGTTGATAAGCAGGCATTCTCAGCAGATCTTTGGTTAGAATCTGTGGTAATATATATAAAAATCAAGTTGATCGAAATGGAAGTCTTGAATAGGTTAATAAGCAGGCATTCTCAGCAGATCTTTGGTTAGAATCTGTGGTAATATATATAAAAATCAAGTTGATAGATAATGGATGTCTTAAATAGGTTAGCAGGTTGATCTGAATCAATGAATTATACTGTAGATATAGTTTTTGCATTACTTTTTAATTGCATATTGTTAAATTATCGGGCCTATTTAATAATCTTTAAATCACATGTTCTGAGTAAATTATTTGATGAGTTACATACAATTGATGAAAAGACTATTACTAGAGATTAAAATACTATAAAGAGTCACTGTTAGAGATTACATGCACTAAAATAGGCAAGTGAAGCTTAGTGGGAGGAACCTTTTTTTCCTCATCTTTGGCATTCACTGTCATTGGTGAGCTAGAGAGATATATGTAGAAAGATAGAATATGCTCAAATGGTTGCTTTTGATCTTATTTGTACAAGAAGTACCACAAAGATCTTTGGATCCATATCTTGTTGTGGCTGGATTGCACCTGGTTGTTGTCCCTTTCAATGTGTCCTTAGTGAAAGCAAAGAAGGTGGTTTGGGAATAATCGTTTTACATTCTTTCTTTCTATGATCAATATGATGAACGTGCAATTCCTCCATTCGGTGATGATTAAAAGTAACCTTTATCCCTTTTCATTGTGCTTTTACGTACAAAGATGACTATCAAATTAGAAATTTAGTTTCGATAGTATTTGTAATGTTTAATTTTATGATGATTAAGTAATTTTATTTTAAATTTAATATATTAATTAATAGTCTGTGCTTACAAGTTATTTCGTCTCTTTTTATTTTTATTTAATATAAAAATTTGATATTAGGATTAACTTTTTTGTTGGTACATAAAAAAAACATAAGATTGAAAATATTTCTAAAAGGACTTGAGTATATTTTGAGAAAGTGACGGGAGAGGGAGCAACAAGATAGAGTTAAACAAACAAGAGAATAAAAAGGATTGTGATAAGAGATATATGAAATCAATATTAAAGAGGAGAAGGTGCCATTGAAAAAGTAATGACTATGAAAAGCTATTACAGCACGCAGTTGTCCTGTAATGAAATTGGCTTTCCAGGAAAAGTAACACAACTCATTGGTCTTCAAGATTTTGGTATCAAAAGGAAAGGAAATGAATACTGCCTTTCCATCTCAGATACATGTTTCCGTGTAAGGATTGGAGAATATGGTGTACCAAGTTGATCTCTTCTTGGACCAGTAATAATCATGTTGCTGCATCATATTTTTTCTTATTTTTTAATTTTTTTTATATTCCAATATGTACTTGTTTGTAAATTATGTATTTTAAATAAATTATTTGACGAATTAATGATTTAAAGTCATCAAGTGACTGATTCAATCTAACTAATATTTACAGGTTTGATATGCTTTCACTCCTCCAAATTATCAAAGAAACAATGATTCAAACTTAAAACCTTTATTCTTGAGAGCAGATTTGTCTTCATTGGTTCAATGTTCATGTTTATATAAGATAACATGTAACAAACAAGTTATGGCTTGTGCAAGTCTTTTATAGGTCAGGGCTTAAAGTATGATAATTAGTGAAGATGACATCAAGATATTTTCTACACAGAGATAGATTGAAGGTACTATCGTTTTCAGCTTATTTGGTGGCTTAAAGTGGAAAAGGGTTTAGCTATAATTGACGGATTGCCTCTTTTTTTCAGCTGAAAATATAAAATTCATGATATTAATGTTAGAGTATTTTATATTGACTAAATATAAAAATATTAAAGGATTTATAAATAATAAGGGTTAACTTTTCAAATAACTAATATTTTTATGTTTAATTAATATGGATACGCTAACAATTAAAAGACAGTGAAAGGAAAAAAAAGAGAGAGCTAGTAATAGAATAAGAATTTATTATTATATTGTATGGTTGATTACCTAGTAGGCATAAATAGTCATATTTGCTCTTCTTCTAATCGTGACTTTTGCTTGTAATATTTGTAATATTTTAAAATTTGGACCGAAAGTTAAACCTATAATATAAGAAGTTTAAAATTAAAAGGTTCAACTAATATTAGACCATCATAAAATTAGTTAAAGATTAAATAAAATTAAAGAATTTAAAATATGATTAAAAAAGATTGTTCTTATCCATATAAGAATTTAAAGTTTGATTTAAAAAATGATTATTAAATGAAAATTAATTGATTTAAACTTATTAATTTAAAAAATTAACTGATTAATTAATAAACTAATAAGTCTTTAACAACAAGAATTATTAGAATAAATCGAACCAAAAAGTTAAGAACTAAACTGAAAAGTTAAAAGATTCAAGATTTTTATCTCGAATCGGTTGAATTTTTCGATAATTGAATATTTGTGATTACCACTAAACATTATGCATAGCATAGGTCCTAAATCTTGTTCATTTAAACATCTCAGGATCCCATGAAAACTTTATTTCTTGTCAAGATGTACCTAAGTTATGAAAAACACTAAGTAGGATCAAAATTTTCATATCTAAGCACTTCCTATAGGATCATTCAACAACTATTCAATCCAATGATTTGTCCAGCTGTTTGATAACCTGGTAAAGCACCTTAACGAATTATGAGCACAACTTGGTGCAAGCTCGGAGCAGAGACAACAATGAGCCAAAGGGGTCAAGTTGGGTTGGAACACGTTTGGTCATGTTCGAATTGTTCAAAACAAGTCTTTTAAGAAAATTAAAAGATTTTAAACCAAAATAACTTTGTTTTGAATTTTTTTAATAAGCACACGAAAAACAATTAAGTGATTAGATTGAATCCTGAACATACTCTCTAATTTAAAATTTAATTCAAAACTTAAATTAATCAAATTTAACTTATTAACTTTATATTGAATTAGACCGACTCCAAATCCTCTAATCACGTTAATTAACAAATCAGAATCTTTTCATTGCAAAACCACTTTAACTTTTCTGTATTAGCACTAATATTTCACCTTGTAATTTAAAACGTTCATGTTTATACTTGCACTTCCTCTTCTAATAATACAATTACTCTTTTTTAAGAGAAATTTCTTTTTATAAATGTGAAATGAATAAAAGGAAATTAAAAAAAAAGCACATGACGTATATAAGATAGGATGTTAAGATGGCAACCCACTACTTGACATTTGTGTTATGAGATAAGGTTATTAACTCCAAAGACAACAAGAAGTGGATATGTATGATGACTTTTGGAGGAGGAGGGTCACTATATTTATATAATATTTGTGAAGACCTGGTCCTTTATATAGAGATGGGTTACTAGAAAATGGCCAATATGCCTTTTAGTACTTCCTAAACAAACGGAGATGTAGATAAGGTACTAGGATGTGACGTCATATTTCTGTACCTTAACCTGTTTCTACCTATTTAAGTTTCTTCGCATATAAAATAACAACTCAAATCTTCTCTCCCAACAACCCTGTGTTAATCGTGTGTCACTCCACTCTAACTATTTATTTATATAATATCTAATGTCACATAAATGAACGGTTAGGATGGAGTGGCATATAGTGACACAGGGTTGATAGCACAAATAATTAAGTCCCATAAAATAAGGTCATTTTGGAACAAAAATAAGATTAAAATAGGTTAATTAGTGCAAAGAAACTGAACCTCTAAGATTTGATCTGTTATGTAACAAGAGGATGTGCGTTTGAGCATATTTAGATTAAGTAATCGAATAAATAACTTTCGGTAAACAAAGAAGAATAAACCTTGAAAGATCCTAAATGGTTTGGTTGAAGTGACATGTTGCCATATTCTAAACAAATGTCTATAGTTAAAACACTAAGCTTATAATTGGAAATTTCCTATTTCCAATATTTCTTTTAAATGGAATAATTAGTTGAAAGTAGTAATATTCATTTGATTGATTCTATAATGTTATGTGTCAAATAATTTATTTAAAACATATAATTTATAAATTATTATATGTATTTGATAATTTATTTAATATACACTCAAAAATAATAATTGCAAATTTTATTATCATAAAAAATATTTAATTAATATTCACCTTCTATTTAAATAATGAAATAAGTAGGAAATTAATTTGTTTTCCATAATTAAATCAATGATCAAATATTTAAGCAATCTAAAACGCCTTAAATTAATCGGACCTTAATATAATTTTTTCATTTTGTTTATGATTATAAAAATACAACAACAATATTCAGTAAAAATTTCACTGATACGCGGAATATGATGAGTTCCAGTAATATATAACCTTATTTTTAACTAGTAAAAAGGTTGTTTTTAAATATTTATGAGCATAAAAAAAGTAAATTGTAAAGATAATCAAGTCTAACTTTACCAGAACTTGTTAAAATAAAGTCAAATTAAACTTGAAAATTAATGCCTAAAATATTCTAAAAATACATTTAATATAATAATCAGGATTTACGTGTGACTGATTTTGTTTAAAAATTTTACGGGTGTAATTTGTAGTTTTGTACCAATATTAAATAGTTAAAAAAATATTGTTGTTGGGCTTAGATAGACCCGGGCCAAGCCCATCTATTATCTATATGTGAAACGGCGGGCCGTATTTGAACTGAAAAGAGTATGTATGGAAAGGAGACGGAAGCCGACACGATATGTGCTTGATTTTGCATTATCTCACAAACTTCTGATTCAACTATACCACTGCAATCAACGTAGTAATGAATTGTTTTAGGGTTTTGTAACCCTAAACGAGAGATTGTAAACACAATTATGTACTACCCACTAGAGAGGAGACGTTTCCATCTTCAAGCCTGCGTTTTTCCAAGATAAAGGATGCAACTGTGAGTCTCTATCAACCTTGTTGTTTTTTTCTTTCTGCTTGTCTCTGTAAGCTTTTTATTATGCTAAAATCTGTATTGGGTTTCTTTTTATTTTTTGTTTGCTTTGTCTGTGATTTGGTTTTTTACGAGTGAGAACGCGTAGTTTGGTTTTGTAGTTGAAAAAGATAACATTTTGATGGGTTGTGAATGTTTTGTCAGTTCAATTCTGGTGATGATTTCATTGCTGTGATCAAAGGTTTATGGGTTCTTCTCCTTTTGTTCGTTAAGATTGATTGGTGATTTGAATGTGATTGCTTTTGTTTGTTTGCAGTCGAGTGCTTGAAGGTGGGTTTATATGGCTTTAGTTGGAATTCAGGGTATTTGAAATTTGGAGTTGAGTGCGAATTATGGCATCCTCTCATGGTAGTCCTCACTCTGAAGGTGCGAAATTGGAACAGATTATCACGGAATTCTATGCTAAAAGTCTTCATATAATACTGGAGTCTAGGACTTCTTGTATGTCATCGCGTAATTTTAGTGGGGAACAAGTGCTATCTTCTCCTTCTTCATCTTCTTCATCTTCTTCAAGTGTACGCCCGAGGGACAAATGGTTCAATTTGGCCCTTAGAGAATGCCCAGCTGCACTTGAGAATCTTGATCTCTGGCGCCAAAGCAATCTGGAACCAATGGTGGTTGATGTGATTTTAGTGCAGAGGCCACTTGATTGGGATCCTGTGAATTTTTCGCCAAAGAGAGGATTGACTGCAAATTTTTCACTGAGGGAGCGGTATCCATTTTGCCGGGGTTCTGATCAGGATGACATTGGTTGTGAGGCTACAGGAGGAAAGGTTATTGAAAGATGGCTACTGCAATATGAAAGTAGGAGGTCAAGGGATTCTGGAACAGGGAGTAGGCGATCAAGCACTACTTTGCATATGGTGTATAAGAAATCAATATTACTTCTGAGGTCTTTGTACACAATGCTTAGGTTATTGCCTGCATATAAGATCTTTAGGGACATAAATTCATCAGGACAAATATGCCCATTCACTCTGGGACATAGAGTATCTTCATTTTTTGAGCCCTTTGCTCGGAAAGAGGATGCTGAAATGCAGCAATTCAGCTTCACACCTGTGGATACTTCTTGTGGTAGGCTTTGCCTATCTGTTGTATACCGTTCATCAATCTCTGATGTAAATTCTGAACCATCAACTCCTATGTCTCCCCAGTTTATCCCTGATTATGTTGGGAGCCCGTTGACTGATCCAATTAAGAGGGTCCAATGCAATCCCATGACACATGGTTCCCCATCGTCTTTGCCATTCTCAAGACGCCATAGTTGGAGTCACGACCGGTATAAAGCTTCACCATCTTCGATTTCTTTCTCACCATCCCCCACTCATTCAGAGCCACATGTATCAAGTTCTAATCCAAGCTCACAGCGTTTTGTGCCAATGAACTTGCTCCCTCCTCCACCTGAAACATCTTCAATTCATAAGAAAAACATAAGCTTTGATGAGTACTCTACTTCTCCTAACTTTACACCCTCACCATCCCCATCACCTCCAATCTCTATTCCTGGTCATCTTTCAAAGGCTATTTTGCGATCTGAAAGTGCTCCAGTTAGAATACCTGCCAGCAAGCTAGCTACTTCCCCTTTATTGTTCAACAAGAACAATTTGCCTCCATCTCCACCTCTAAGAGGTACTGGATCTGGTAATCCCAGGAATGACAAAAGTACAACTTTGGTTCAGACTGGCAATGCAGCTGAGAAGGTATATCTTATGCTCATTAATGGTGCGCTCTTTGTCAAACACGTTTGTTTAGTTTCTGATTTAAATTGTGCTGCAGTTGGTCTCTTTGGGGAAGGATGATCTTAAAAGGTTTTCTGGGGTGAAGACTACCAGCTCACCCCGGATTTCATTTTCCAGAAGTTCCAGCAGGTCTTTCCAGGATGATTATGATTTCTCTGAATTCCCTTGCCCATTTGATGTTGAGGACGATGTTACAGATCCAGGTAGCAGGTAATCTTATGAACTTGATGCAAGAAGATTTTACTATTGAAGTGTTTCTATAATATTTACCTTTGTTTTACCTGCTCAGTGCATCGAGTTTCTCTGTAAACTAAAAACTTAAACCAGAAAGTTTAGGATGACTGGTCATTTCCTATTTTACCTACCAAGATGTGATCAATATAATAAATTCTAGTAGGTTAGCCTGGTATCATCTGAAGAATATGTTGTTGTTACCCTTTCTCAAGCTTTTAACAGTACTGTTTTATCATGAGAATGATGCTGAAGCTGGGTGGATATATTTGAGGACAATATTCAATGGGAAAATATGAGGTTGGAGTTCCTTTTTTCTTTTTATGCATGTGTCTGTATCTGTATATGACTTGCAAATCAAATGAAAAATGGTGAAAAAAACAGAAATTATCAAAGTGGTTCTTGTTTAAACTATTTGACATGCGGTTCACCTCCTATTCGTAGAATTTAGCTGACTGGTTTCTATAGGAAACTGTTAACCAGACTCCCCAATTGTGTAGGTGTATCTTATAATAATATATAATTCATTCTGGACCCTCAGCTTAAGCTTTTTGGATTTGACAAACAGCGCATCAATGATGCCCACTTTTGATGATGATGTGTAAAAATTTCAGTTTCTGCATGGTGCTTTAAAAGCAATTTCCTGTGATCAATTTATAAAAACTAGATTTAAATAGCATGCAGAATTTGAAAGATAATATTCTATACTTTTATGGCAGGCCTGAGTCCCTGGAGTCCGGAGGACTTTTCCTAATTAGAAAATCTCAAGATGCTAAGGTTGGTGCTCTTGTACATATGCTGAAGAAAGCGCCACCTCTACGCCAAGACTTCTCCACTTCAATTGATTTGCCCCAAGAATCAAGGTCCAAATTGTGGGGTAGGAGCATTGAAGACAAGAATCAGATCTCTGCAATGGCAATGCCAATAGTTCAGCCATCTTCAAGTGTTGTATCTTCACCACTTGTCCCTCTAAAGACAACAGCCGATGCGCTGGAAGAGCTCAGGGTCTACAAAGAGATGAAAGACTTGCTGCTCGGTCAAGTTGGTAGTTCCAATGCATAACCCATCTAATGCATGAATACTAGAAACTACCAGCAGGTGTTATCGGAAGGACCATCTCCATATTTGCATATATGTACAGCAAGCATTATGGGTTTTTAAGAAGTGCTCTCATGCCATATAGCTCAACGGCTCTATGTATATAGCTGGACAATATGATATGATCACTAAGACTTAATATTTGATTGAAGGTTTATTACTGGTTGGCCTTTAAACCTTTCTTTATTTTCTGTAGATAAACAGTTTATAATTGTATATATGACAGAAAATTTAGAGCCTTTTCTGCCTTACACTGTGTACATTTTCCCTCATTTGCACTTCCTATCTTCTTTATCTCGTGCTTGTTTAAACTATGTTCAAGTTGGTCATGTGATTCTTTGCAGCAGAATTAGTACATATCATTGCATTCATTTGAGTTGTGGGATCACTATATGAGATTAGATTGACTTACGGAGCAATGGAGGCTAATCATATATCAAGTAATGTTGTTGCTAGGCTTAGCAAAAAGGCCTGAATTCAGTCCAAAGTTAATGAATAAACTTTAATTTTATTAGGCTCGGACTCGAGTATAGTAAATTCTATTTTAGTGCCATTACCTTCACTACTTTACATAATGGTTTATGCAATACTGGATGGTCCGATGAGGCTGTTTTCGTTGAGGAATGAAATGGATGCAGGTATGGTAAACCTGAAGCAGCTGTTGTTTATACTAGCAGATGGACACTGCACAAATGTGCAGTGATAATGCCCACTTAATTTAATTTTAGGAATATTTATGCTTAATTTAATTATAGGAGTATTTTTAAACATGTTATATTGTTTTATGTATAAATGAATATTTTTAAAGAAAGTCACAATCGTTACTTAAATGGCCTAAAACCTCAAATGGGCTAAATCACGTGAATAAACAATTCACAACATAGACTGCATGAATGAATTCGACTATTCAATTAATTTCTTAGATAAATGATAAATTATACATTATAAATAGTTAACAATTATATCTTAAAAATGATAAACAAACTTTTAATATATAATAAATGAAACGAAATTTTAATATATACTAAATGACCTAATTATTTTGTTAACATAACTAATTGTCTACAGTATCTTTATAACCACGAAATAATGATGTACTCATTCCAATAACCACGAAATTTTAATGTATTAAATGTAAAAATAAACATTAACAGATATAATTCATAGGAAGATAATTTAAAAGTTGATCTATAATTAGTGAAGCAGTTCTATGTCTATAGATGCATTCACAATTATGTACGATGGAGCTAACTTTCGCATTGCAAGGGAAATTAAGATTTAATTGATAAAGACATTATAAAGTCAAATCACGGTTGTAACTTCTTAAATCACAACCGTGCTAAATAATAATGTGAAAAATAAAAAAAGTAATGGTTAAGTCACAACCGCGCCGCTGAATAACAATTTAAAGAAACTACATTATTAATTCTCTACAATATAATGATAATAAATCATTAATTATACAAAATAAATAAATAAAAATTATATACTAATATCAAGA
>JANZXP010000194.1:32117301-32129285 GCA_027576715.1 Erythroxylum flavicans | reverse complement strand
TTAGTGACAAAACTTAGTGATAAAATAAATTTTAACACTATTAATATATTAATAGTGACAATTTAATTGTGAAAAAACTAAATTGCCACAATTACCATTGTATTAGTGACAAAATTATAAATCATCATAGATAATCCAAACAATAGTGTCAATCAATTGTTTTGTTACAAAAAAACTTGTATTTGTGACCAAACAATAGTTAGTCACAAAAAAATTGTCACTAAATATCTTAACTCTTGTAGTGAATGCGTATCCATTCAGCATTCTGGATATTCGAAGATACATAAACTCCACTCTTCTGCTTATTAATCTTCATCCCTGACCACCCAAAAAAGGAGCTCACCATGTTCATCATCATCCTAATAACCTGAGGTTCAGCCTTGCAAAACAAGAAAACATCATCTACATAAAGCAAATGGGTCAACTGCAATTCCCGGCAATATGGTGATAATATTGAAACAACCTGTTACTATGATAATATTGAAACAACCTGTTTAGAGTGACTGGTCATTTCCTATTTTACCTACCAAGATGTGATCAATATAATAAATTCTAGCAGGTTAGCCTGGTATCATCTGAAGAATATGTTGTTTGTTCCCCTTTCTCAAACTTTTAAATTTTAATAGTACCGTTTTATCATGAGAATGATGCTGAAGCCGGGTGGATATATTTGAGGACAATATTCAACGGGAAAATATGAGGTTGGAGTTCCTTTTTTCTTTGTATGCACGTGACTGTATCTGTATATGACTTGCAAATCAAATGAAAAGATGGTGAAAAAAAACAGAAATTATCAAAGTGGTTCTTGTTTAAACTATTTGACATGCGGTTGACCTCCTATTCGTAGAATTTAGCTGACTGGTTTCTATAGGAAACTGTTAACCAGACTCCCCAACTGTGTAGGTATATCTTATAATAATATATAATTGATTCTGGACCCTCAGCTTAAGCTTTTTGGATTTGACAAACAGCGCATCAATGATGCCCACTTTTGATGATGATGTGTAAAAATTTCAGTTTCTGCATGGTGCTTTAAAAGCAATTTCCTGTGATCAATTTATAAAAACTAGATTTAAATAGCATGCAGAATTTAAAAGATAATATTCTATACTTTTATAGCAGGCCTGAGTCCCTGGAGTCTGGAGGACTTTTCCCAATTAGAAAATCGCAAGATGCTGCTGTTGGTGCTCTTGTGCATATGCTGAAGAAAGCGCCACCACTACGCCAAGACTTCTCCACTTCAATTGATTTGCCCCAAGAATCAAGGTCCAAAATGTGGGGTAGGAACATTGAAGACCAGAATCAGATCTCTGCAATGGCAACGCCAATAGTTCAGCCATCTTCAAGTGTTGTATCCTCACGACTTGTCCCTCTAAAGAAAACAGCCGATGCGCTGGAAGAGCTCAGGGGCTACAAAGATATGAAAGACATGCTGCTCGGTCAAGTTGGTAGGTCCAATGCATAACCCATCTAATGCATGAATATTAGAAACTACCGGCAGGCGTTATTGGAAGGACCATCTCCGTATTTGCTATATGCTTTGATGCCATATAGCTCAACGGCTCTATGTATATAGCTGGACAATATGATATGATCACTAAGGCTTAATATTTGATTGAAGGTTTATTACTGGTTGGCCTTTAAACCTTTCTTTATTTTCTGTCGATAAACAGTTTATAATTGTGTATATGACCGAAAAGTTAGAGCCTTTTCTGCCTTACACTGTATACATTTTCCCTCAGTTGCACTTCCTATCTTATTTATCACTTGCTTGTTTAAACTATGTTCAAGTTGGTCATGTGATTCTTTGCAGCAGAATTAATACATATCATTGCATTCATTTGAGTTGTGGGATCACTATATGAGATTATATTGACTTACTGAGCAATGGAGGCTAATCATATATTCAAGTAATGTTGTTGCTAGGCTTAGCAAAAAGGCATGAATTCAGTCCAAAGTTAATGAATAAACTTTAATTTGATTAGGCTCGGACTCGAGTATAGTAAATTCTATTTTAGTGCCATTACCTTCACTACTTTACATAATGGTTTATGTAATACTGGAAGGTCCGATGAGGCTGTGGATGCAGGTATGGTAAACCTGAAGCAGCTATTATTTATATAACTATCTATGAGATGGAATAGAAGGAACTCAAAGCCTGATCCTTAATTACTTATATGCTAGTGATTTTAATTAGTTCCATTTGAGAAGTAAAAGAGTCTATAAAATTTATATTTCTTAAAGTGTTGTTTTAAATTTTGATATATATGCATAATATTTTACGTATATATTAGAATATATACTTCAATCGAAAAAGTATTCAGTTTATAGGTATTCCCATAAATAAAATACTAGTATTATGAAAATTATTTTGAAAATATTTGTGATATATGAGGTCATGTTATATATATATATATATATATATAGTCATACAAGAAATTAATTAGTTTAATTTCTTGAATTTTTAGTAATTAGTATTATAAAGGCCCTCTTACAATAAATGACATTCTTCATATTGCTTCCAATATTAACACTAATAATTTCTTAATGGCAAAATCATATATTTTGGATATATTTTTGAAAATTGATATCATTTTTTGGCTTTTCTAATTTTAAAATTTCTTCATATAATAGATGATCATGTACATAGATGGATGAAGTTTCTTACACCTTAGTAATTTTACTTATTTCAATTTGCAAATTTAAAGGAGTCTATAAAACTCATATTTATGGACTTTTTTATTTCAAAATTTCTTCATATAATGCATTATCACCATTAAAATGCTACTAATCTTAGTTATTTCAATTTGAAAATGTAAAGAAGTTTATAGTAGTTATCTTTAAAATATCTTTATGAATTCATCCACATTAATTATATAATTTCATTTAATTACTCTAACTATTAATTTTATTATTCATTGATTGACAAGTTATTTCACCAATTATGTAATTATCTTTAAATAACTTATATAAAAATTAATAATTTTAATAATTTTGATTATCAATAATTAAAACCATAAATTCTACCCTTATAATAAATGATGATACCTATATTGATTTCTAGTCAAGAACATCAAAAGACATTAGTTTAAGATAACATATGTATTTTCTTTTCTAACCATTTCAAGTATTTCTTTTTCTTATTTACCTTCTCCCTAATACATTAGTTACTTATAGTATTTGTTTTCTTCTTAATTTTTCTTAAATTTAAAGTAAATTTAATATTTATAGGTAATTGATTAAGATCAATATCTTCAATCATCTATCATATTTTGATGATTTATTCATTTTATACAAATATTTAAATTAAAATATGAGAGAATTTTCTATTTTAAAATTAGAGTTTGAAGTCGTTTCAGTTCCGGTGTTCCAGGGGATGGGGTTCCTCTCTCTCTCTCTCTCTCTCGGTCTCTTTCGCTCTGTAACAATGTCATTAATAGAGAATTAAAACCTGTAGAAAAGGTTTTGTCTTTTGGCATGCGTTTGTTCTGTTTACTTTGTCAGTGTTTGCTCGTTTTGTTTTTTGTCCTATTGTGTTTTTGTGATTGGTTCCATGGTGTCTCATAGCAATCCTTTGCGTGAGCTTGAGTAACACTGCGCTCAGATACATCTGGAGGAAGAGGAGGATGAGGGGAAGTGGAGGATGCCGTTATTAATCTGCGATGGTGCCTTGTGGTAAGGCTTTTGACAGATCAGGTCATTGATTTTCAGCCAATGCAATACATGATGGCTTCTCTATGGAGGCCAGGGAAGGGAATGTATGTGAAGGACTTGGAAACCAACCTGCTTCTTTTTCGGTTCGACCATGAGATAGATATTCAAAGGGTGTTGGACCGTAGCCCTTGGACTTAAAATCTGATGTAGTTGATGATTGAAAGAGTTCAACCATAAGTTAATCCTAGAACTGTTATTCTTAATAAACTAGATATGTGGGTGCAAATTCATGATTTGCAGCCAGGTTGTTTGTCGGATAGGGTTGTAAAGGATGTTGGGGAACTATATTGGTGAATTTTTTGAATTTGATCCGAAGAACTATACGGGAGTTTGGACAGATTATCTTCATGTTCGAGTAAGGATTAATATTGACCTTACATTGAAAAGGAGAAGGAAGATTCGTAAGGGCAGCATTGAATTTTGGGTTGCTTTTAAGTATGAGAGAATTCCAACCTTTTGTTTTATCTGTGGTATCACTGATCATTTTGAGAAATTCTGTGATCGTCTGTTTGATGCGCTTGTGGAATAGATTGTTAAGCCTTACGGTATATGGATGTGCGCAGGAAACAAAACTTTTTGATTGGTTCAAAGTAACTGAGACCAGGAGGGATGTCGCCAGCTCCGACGGCTGTGATAGAAGGGGACGATGAGGGGAGGATGATGGATCCAATTTTGGAAAATAACATAAATCATGGGATTGCGGGTGGCGATATTATGGGAATTAATATGGCCCATGATTCTGATCCTATCATGGAGGGAGTTTCCCAAAATATAATTGGTAATAATATTAAGTCAATGGGGCTAAATAAGGACGTGAAAATGCATGAGGTTAGCATGGTCATTTTGTACCCCAAATGATGACATAGAGAGGAGGTGAATGAATATGGAATTAGGTTGGAGGTCAGGGCTTATTGGGCCAGGTGAGTAGTGAGGATCCAAAAAACTTGCATGGGGCGGGCTTGGAGAGGGGGCCTGCCATTTTTCATAAGTATTCTCAATTGGAACTGCCGTGAGCTTGGGAACCTACAGGTTGTTCAGTTCTTTAAGGACGTTGTTGTCCAAAAGAAGCCAACTAAATTTTTTTTATGTGAAACACTTTGTCGTAAAAATAGATTGGATTGGATTCGGTGTCAACTGGGCTGTGAAGGTCTTTTACCTATTGACGCTGAGGGGAGAAATGGTGGTATTGCATTTTTGTGGAGGGTGAAGGAGGAGGCCTCGATTCTAAGTTTTTCTTTGAGGCACATTGATGCAAAGATTACAGTAGGGGGCTTCCATCCTTGGCATTTGACAGGCATCTATGGAGAGCCTAATAGAAGCTTACAAAGAAACACCCGGGGATTTGTTTTGAAGATTGCATGGTGGGAGTTCTCTTCCCTGATGTGTCATAGGGATCTCAATAATGTTATTAACCAAGCTGACAAGCGAGGTGGTGCCCTTTATCCAAATTGGCTTTTGCAAGGATTCTAGGATGTGTTGATTGATTGTGGTTTGAGGGATATGGATTTGGAAGGTCATCCGTATACGCGGGAGGTAGGCAGGTGTATGAGAAGGTGGATTGAGGTGAGGTTGGATCGTGCGTTGGTATCTCAGGCATGGGTGGATATTTTTTCGTTGGTAAAAATTTGGAAATTTCCCCATCAAACCATAGTCCTATTGTATTAGAGTCAAACGGAATTATGATTCAACCTACCAGGAAGAAATTCAGGTTTGAAAATTTTTGGTTACGGGAGCCGTTATGCCAGCAGCTAGTACAAGATTGTTGGGAGACGAATCCTAACCGAGAAATTCATGAGAAGATTTGTTTGCGTGGGGAAAAGTTAACTAGATGGGGTAAAGAATTTATTGGGAATTTCAAGCAGAGAATTGGTAATTGTAAGAAGCTTCTCCATAGTTTGAAAGGTCGGAAGGATAATGAGGGGATTCGAAGGTATAATCAAGGTGAGCAACATCTATTTGAGATAATGTCTCAACAAGATTTGTAGTGGAGGCAACTTTCAAAGCAGCTATGGTTAAAGGCTGGAAATCAAAATAGTCACTATTTTCATGCTACAGCTAGTGCTAGACGTCATCAAAATTGAGTGACCAGATTGAAGAGAGAGGATGGCGTATAGGTTGATAAGGAATCGGGTTTGAGCACATTAATGGAAGATTATTTCAGGAATTTGTTTTCTGCTTCTAGCATGGTTTGTGATGATGTGGTGAGTTGTATTCATCCTTCTGTGACTCTTAAGTAGAATATGGAGTTGCTTCGGCCAGAGGAAGAGTTGAGGTTCGTGCGACACTATTTCAAATGCATCTAGATAAATCTCCACGACCAGATGGAATAACGCAGGGCTTTTACCAGAAATTTTGGCATATTGTCAAAAGGGATGTGGTAAGTTTGGTTCAGAATTATTTTGAATTTGACATGCTTTCGGATGGTTTGAATGAAACTAATTTGGTATTGATTTCGAAGAAGAATGCCCCAGAAATAATGGGGGATTTGAGACTAATTGCCTTATGTAATGTTCTGTATAAGGTTATTTCCAAGGTGCTTGCTAATAGATTGAAGGTCTTGCTTAGGCACATTATTCCTGAGTCTCAGAGTCCGTTTATACTAGGAAGACTTATTTCAGATAATATCTTGGTATCATTTGAGGTAATGCATTACTTGAAGAGGAAGATTATTGGAAAGACTGGCTTTATGGCTACAAGATTGGACATGAGTAAGGCCTATGATAGGCTTAAACGACCCTATCTGCAATCGGTAATGGAGAGAATGGGATTCTCTGATCATTGGATCCATTTAGTGACCAAGTGTATTACTACAGTTCGGTATACTATTACTCATGGTGGTAATGAGTTTGGTCCTGTTGTTCCTTTTAGAGGCATTCATCAGAGAGATCCGATATCACCTTATTTGTTCATTATGTGTGCTAAGGGGTTGTATGCAGTTATTAGGCAATATGAGATGCGGGGGAGGATTCATGGTTGTAAGGTGGCGAGGGGGGCTCTTAGTATTTCACATATGTTCTTTGCAGATGACAACTTTTTGTTTTGTAAAGCTACTGAGGTGGAGGCTTCTCACTTGTTGCATTTGCTTCTTGTGTTTGAGAGGGCTTCAGGGCAGAAGATAAATTATAACAAGTCTTCCATATTTTTTAGAACCAATATGGCCATTCATAATCGGATAGCAATTTGTAATGTGTTGGGAGTTGGTGAGGCGAATGATGATAGTACTTATCTGGTGCTTCCAAACATAATAGGGAGGAATAAATCAGTTATTTTGGAGTTTTTGAAGGATCGTATAAGAAGGAGGATTCAAAGCTGGGATAGACGTTTCCTTTCTCGAGCAGGGAAGGAAAATTTAATTAAAACTGTTGTTCAATCATTGCCTTCTTATGCTATAGGAGTTTTCTTATTACCGAAAGGGAGGTGTGAAGATATTGAGCGTCTGATGACTACATTTTGGTGGAGTTCTTCTTCTAATAAAAAGGGGATAAGTTGGATGTATTGGGATAGAATGACTCATACAAAGGGGGTTAGGTGGCATGGGTTTTCGAGATTTGAGGGATTTTTATCTTGCTCTCTTAGGCAAGCAAGGTTGGCAATTGCTTACTATGCCTGAGAGTTTGGTTGGTCGAATTTATAAAGGAAGATATTATCCTAACTACTCGATTCTTAATGTTGAATTGGGGTCTAATCCGAGTTATGTATGGCGGAGTATTTGGGAGGCACTGCAGGTGGTTCAGATGGGACGTAGATGGAGAATTGGGCCAGGGAGTGGTGTTCAGATTTGCAACGAGCCTTGGTTACCTCAATAGGTTGATCCTTATGTTGTGACTCATAACCAGGCTCTTGAAGGAGCCTTCATGCAACAACTGATGGTCCCAGGGAGAAGAGAGTAGGATCATGATTTGGTGTGTGATCTGTTTGAGGCTAGAGATACTAATCTAATATTAAGTATCCCTCTGAGTAACTCAGTTGTAAGGGACGAGTGGTATTGGTTTAAGGAGCAGTATGGTATGTATTCAGTCCAGAGTGCCTATAAATTATTGTAGGAAATAAAGGGCAATAGGAGGGGAGAGAACAACTCTGGATTTTGGTGAAAGCTGTGGAATTTGAAGATTCCACATAAGTCAAAAAAAATTTGTGGCGTGCATGTACAGGCTGTGTCCCCACTCGTGTGCAGCTTGTTTTGAAGTACGTTGGGGTTAGTTTGGATTGCCCTTATTGTATCTATTATTCTGGAACTATTCTGCATTGTATGGTCAATTGTTCTTTTTCGAACAGTATTTGGCAAAAGGTTTGGAAAGGTAGAGGGACGAGTGTGTGGGGTGATTTTGAAGATTGCTTGAATGACCTATTTAAGTGTGACTCGCAGAAGGTAATTGAGGAAGCTTGTACGATTTGCTGGTAGATTTGGAAAGCCAGGAATGATTTAGTTTGGCAACAAATTTCTACTTCTATTGATTCGATCATCTCATCGGCAAGAATTGACCTTGAACAATGGCAGAATGCTCAAGAAAACTCACTGGAATCTTCATTGGGGTTCTCGAGTGACAATATGAGAAAGGAGCTGTGGTGCAGACCAGAAGTTAATTGAGTTAACGTGAATGTAGATGGGGTTGTGTTCGAAGCTGAGAAGCAGTTTGGTTTTGGCTTTGCTGCGAAGGATCACATTGGAACTTTATTGGAGGCGCGACAAGTCTGTAGGGTGGGATGCTTTGCTTCTGAAGCTATTGAAGCTATTGGAGTAAAGGAGGTGCCTAGCTGGTTGAAAGAGAAAACTTGGGAAAGGGTGCTTGTGGAGACTGACTACTTGGTGGTTGTTAAAGCTCTCAACAGCGCTATTAATATGTTATCTTCTTTTGGCAGTGTGATTAATGATTGGAAGGATTTGTTAGCTTCTTTACCTCGTGTCTCTGTGGTGTCTGTTAAATGATCTACGAATAAGGTTGCTCACTATCTTGCTAGAGCATCTTATTTCTACTCTGATCGTATCTTTTTTGGGAATCCTGTTTCCTTAAACTTTTTTCTCTGCTTTGTAAGGATGTTTCAGTTTAATGAAGTTGATTAATTCCTAAAAAAAAGAGTTTGAAAACAAATTTAAAAAGTAAATCTTAATGATTTATTTCTCCACTTATTTGACATTTTCTTGTGTTTATTTGGTCTTATGAATATAATGATAACTAATAATTGTTTCATAATAAGACCTCAAGTAAGATATTCATTTCTTCTCTCTATCACTTACTGACAGTCTCTAAGCAAGGACGACGAAGATGTTTTAGAGTGATAAGATCTAAGTGCTTGATAAAGGAAAGTTTATGAAATGATATATATATAAATAATTACGTCAGCCAACTATATAGCAACTCTTACCCTACCATTTACTTATTTTTCCAAGTCTTCTTTCTCCTGTCAGTCCATATCTTTTTGAACACCTTACCCTACCATTTACAATCGAAGTGATGAACACGACAAGTCTTTAGCGTGTTTGTATAATTTGCCTTCTAGCTTTATAATTTGTCTACATACATTTATATAATTAATATAACTCATTGTCTAAATATAATTATATAATTATTCCATTTCACTTATTAACAATTTAAATTTGGGTAAGATTTAAAAATTATTTTTAAATAAGCAAAGAAAATATGTGCTTAATCTCTAAAAAATATAATCAAAATGAAAAATATTTAAATTCATCCAATTTGAGAAATATATGATAAAATCAAAATTTAAAGAATGATTTAAATTTTAAAAATTTAAGAAATATTTTGTTTTTGACATGTTTTTATGAATTATTTTTTATTTGGTTACAATTATTGTGTTTATAAAAATATTATCATCATTTTATAATTCACTTTATTCTATTGTTATATGGCCGTGATTATTTTTAATTAATTTTAAAATTTAAAATATCAATAAAACTTAATTTTTAGAAAATAACTTTAATATAAAAGTTAAAATTTGAAGTTTTTATTAGTTGTCTATCTTTCTAATATCCTTCCCTTTAATATACATTTAGGCTTATGCCACTTTACAAATTTTCGGTTTCTTGATCTTTCTGACAATAATCTGAGTAATAATTTGCCTCATTATTTGCTGAATTTAACACTTCTCCAATAACTGGATCTCTCTCATAATCAATTTATTGGATAATTTTCAAAATCTCCATTTAAATTCCTCACATCTCTCACGTCCTTATCATTGGATTACATTTAATTTGAAATTCCAAGTTCACTTTCTCCATTTTTCAACCACTCCAAATTCAAGAAATTTTATGTTGACGGAAATGAAGCTTGTACAAAAACAGAAGTGGACAATTGTAATTTTGCAATTAAGTTTCAATTAGAGAGTCTTTGGTTAACTTCCACTTACGAAGGAGCATCATTTCCTAAATTGTTGTGCCATCAACATGATTTGCAATCTCTCTACATTATTAGTATTCCAATGATAGGATTGGGCTTTCTAGGTTGGTTACTAGAAAACAATACAAAATTGGAAATCCTTCTTCTCTTTAATTTTTCTCTTTTAGGATCTTTAGCTTTTCTAGCACTCAATCCTAAGGCAACTTCAATGCATTTAGACATCTCTAGAAATCATTTTTAAGGTCACATTCCTGAGATGGGTGCATATTTTCCATGGTTAGAGTTTTTAGATCTATCACAAGGAAGCATTTTGGCAAGCTTGTCTAGTTGCTCTTTCTTAAGGATATTTTTTGTGTGATAACAAACTATTTGACAAATGCCAAAGTGGATTGCAACAATTGATGCTCTTCAATTGTTGGATCTTTCAAAAAACATGCCTTTTGGAAGCATATCTTCAATATCTGAAACTTCCCAGTTGCAACAGATTTATTAGTCGGAAAACAGATTGAAAGGACCTTTTCCTAATTTAATATCCCATTCCAATAATTTGGGAGTTTTGGATCTTAGTCATAATTGCTTAATAGGTATCATTCTAAAGTGGAATGAAAAGTTTTATAAGTTAAGGTATCTTCTCTTGAGTAATAATAATTTTGTAAGAAAGATCCCAATTAATTTGTAAAAGATGACGAATGAGTTAAAGATAGTTGATCTTTCATATAATAAGCTCTCCTTACTCTCCACCAATTATTTATGTAAGTATAAAAATGAAACTTTTGATGGCGCATTATATTATATTGAAGAGTTTGAATTTGTAGTGAATAGAAACATTTTTGGTTACAAAATGGAACAAATCCTTTTCATGGATTTCGTTACATTACATCTCTCCAGCAACAATTTAAAATGTCAAATTCCGTACTAGTTCGGAAATATTCAAGGTATCAACCTTTTAAACCTATCACATAATAGTTTATTTGGGCCTATTCCCTTTTTGTTGTCAAATATCTCTAAAATTAAGACTTTGGATCTTTTTTGCAACAACTTTAGCGGAACAATTCCTCATCAACGTACAGAGCTAAACTTCTTAAAAGTTTTCAACGTGTCTTACAATAACCTTTTTGATAAGACATATAATAGAGTCGCTCAATTTTCCACAGTTGATAAGAGCACTTAGAAGGGAATATTTTCCTCTACGGGTTATCACTACCAAAGAATTGCACTTCAGAAACAACCAAAACACCATCTTCAAGTGACGATGAAGTTGATGACAGTTTTGTCGACATTAATGTCTTTTATATAAGTTTTTTCTATGACTTTTATTGGTGACAACCATGGTTTTACTTCATTTCGGTGACAACCATGGTTTTACTTCATCGAGAAAAATATCAACAATTGCTACTACTTTTTTGTAGATTTTTTTATCAAAATTATAGATAAGATAATTTCTACATTTAATATGTTATTTTGAGAGTACCCTTTGATCATGTATTGATTTACAATAATGAATAACGTTATTTATGAGTTGTGTCAATGTCTATAGCAATGTTTTGGATTCTGTACCGTACCGGCCGGAAAACGATACTGGAATTTGAATTTGGGTACCGGGTTCAAATACTGGTCGGTACCGGCCAATACCGGTCAAATATCGGGTGGTACCGGAAATTTTAAAAAGTATAGGGACTAAGTTGCAAATTTTTTAAATTTTAAATTAAAAAATTAAAAAAAATTAAAAATTTTTAAACTCCCCCCGTCTCTTCTCCCGCCTGTTTTTTCAAATTTTTTTTAATTTGTTGTTTTTTTAACTTTTATTATTTTTTATTTTTTATTTTTAAAATAAAACAAATATTTTATTACTAATAATAATTATACATTAAATAAAAATAAAATAAATTTATTTTAATATTTGATATAATATTT
>JANZXP010000194.1:32051681-32070508 GCA_027576715.1 Erythroxylum flavicans | reverse complement strand
ATCTAATAATCTCCCCCTTTTTGGCATATTTGTCACAAATACTAAACTCTCCCTGAATAACAAATTCACAATTTATATGGACTCTCCCTTAATCCAACATTAAGTTCCAAAGAATATCTATAGAAACAATAATCTAATCATCCAAATTTCTCCCCCTTATCATCAAAATTTTTCCTCTTTGGGACAAAACATGCCAAAAAGCAAGATTAATAGTCACGAAAGTATCTTAAAATCTCCCCCTGAATTGAACAATATCCAAAAGCAATCAGATGTCTCTCCCTTGAAACAAAAGTGTCAAAACGAAGAATGCCTTCAACATAATCAATCTCAATGAATAAAGAAACATAAAAATCAACAGTAAGTGTAGCGGAAGAATCATATGCATGGCAAGATGACAATTTACCACTATTCAAAACACCAAGAGATAAGTCCAAAAGAGAGAGAGAGATCCATACTGATAAGAGAGTTGAAAAGTCTTCGGTAGAGCCAAATAGAAGTCACAATGCAAACTACTAAAAAGATGGGATGACAATAGCAACGTAAAAACTAAATAAGAACTAAAGAAACCAATTTTTTAAACTTTTCTTTTCCTTTTTTTATAAATAACAACAAACTATACTTGAAAAATGTAAAACACATAGTCCCTGTGCCCCTCGAAGAAATTCAAACCTGGGCTTATTCCTCATCACATTATCTCGGTCATTAACTATCTGATTAATTTCTTCATCTAAAGTAACTAACGTATCTTCAATTTGAACAGTTGCTTCAAAAGCAGTAACTAACTGTGAATCTGGACGCTTTCTTTTTTTTCCTTCACTCCATCTTTGTACTTGTCCTTGACCCTTTCTAACCCAAGTGGATTTTGGTACTAAAGGCTGATTCTAAAATTTATATAAGGAATATAGGGTCTTTCGGTTTTGGCTTCGTTGAAACAACATCTGCAGTAACTTGTAGCATTTTGGCCTTATGTGCCCGATAACTCCACAAAAATGACATATAGGAATAAATCTTCGATTCTTTCACGATATTTCTTCTTCTCGGATAGATCTGGACATATCATTTTTCTCCTCATTCACCTTAGAGCACTCTCCTATATAACCAAATGCCTTGAAGATCCTCTTTCACTTTACCGATTTCTATTAACTTTTCTAGTTCTTCTGTGCCACCATTCAACATTCTCAAACCCTTTTTGGTACTTACTAATCTCATTTTAGCTTCACCAAGCTCATCTAATGCCAACTTCAATTTCTTTTTTAACCCTTGGATTGTATTCTTCATACAGAGATTTTCATTTTTCAATCTTTCATTCTTTCTACATATATTCACCCATTTTTCATACATAACTTTGTAAGCCTCGTAAATATTTTTCTTTCTATCATCTAGGTCACTTTCATCGCTGTCATAATTTGATATTGGGTCTTGAGCTGAGTTGTTTGGGTTTTTCTGAAAATTTTCATTTTTTCCCCTTTTACATCTTCAGTTACTCCCTTCTCAGTTACTGTTAAGCAAGTGACTGGACTTTTGTTATGTAAAGCAACTAACGCAGCACCATTAGCGATTTCTTCTTCACTACCATATTCACTCTCGGATTCATTCTCACTCCAAGTGCTAGTAAAGGATTTTTTTTCTTTTCTTTAAAATATTAACAAATTCGGCTTGAACGTGCCCGAAGTCTTGACACTCATGATATTAAATTCTCTTCACCTTTCTTTCTCCTTTGTGAGTTTGGTTTGTTGTTTGAAGTTGTTGTTCAATGAACTTCTGCCGTTTTGCCTAAACTCGGGTCTATCCTTTTTCACTCTCATCAGCCACTTACTGAACTCTCGTGTTAATAGCTCCATATTTTCATTTTCATCGGATTCATCTTTTGTATCATTCATACCTTTTCTAGTTTCAACCTGTAGTGTCAATCCTTTGCTTATTTCTCTTATAGCCATGTTTGAGAAACTAGGATCTGCACCAACTTGCTATCAAGTTCTGAAACGGTGACCTACTCTAATACCAATTGAAAAACCGTAGGAGGTAATAGTTTCGTAAAATTTCCAATTTTATCGTGGTAGTCTCTGATATAAACAAAAACAAAACCAATCAAAAGCGAAATAATAAATGATACAAGAAATTTGGTAACGTAGTTCGACACTCCTTGTCTACATCTGCAAGGCCCTCACCCAGCTTAATCACTTTCACCGAAGTACAATAGATTTATCCAAGCTTTACTAAGCCGACACCACTCAACCCTTGACACTATCTCTCAACCTTACTTCCCGTGAAAGATTTTTACACCCAATAACACGACCGACTCGTGTTAACCTCGTTAGAGGATTTTTCTCTACTACTCTTAATGAAAGACAATTAATAAAAATAATTAACGAACAACTCAAGTGATTAAAATAACTAGAAACAGAAACTAAAACACTTGAGACAAAAGAAAAGAACAACTTTTCGAAAAGTTAAGTTCCATTGAAATAAATCTGGAAGTTGTCGCAACAACAATGGGAAAGTAGTTCACCAAAGAGCCACTCCACAAATCTTCCTTAATTCAGCCTCCAACAAATTAAATCGATATCACGCACACCTTCAACTTAAAGACCCACACATACATACACAAAAACCCACTTGCCTTTAAGAGCTTCAAAATGATTAGAAATCGCCGTCTAGCCTTTTGCATGTTTTGAGAAGTGATCAAAAGTTTGCCATGGGTTTTAGGTGGAATAATGAGATCGAACCAACTTGTACAACTGTACTGAGTAGGAGTAGGAACACTGTTGGCCTTCCCATTGGTTGCTATTCAATGTCTTTTAACTAAAGGCCATTGGTTCTCCCACTTAATTAATCACGAAAATTGCCATTCCATCCAATGCAAGACTCGTCTAATTCACTTTTTCCATAATGGAGATATACACAGCTCTCACAATAAAGACACATACCCCATATCAACACCATCGTATCTTTTCTAGAAATTCACTTAATTCCCAATAAAATTTACAGCAATGCCTTTCTTTCACATCACATAAAAGCAATTTCATTCACACTCAAACTTCCAACCATGCCCCTATTTCTCCATCATACACATAAATCAATTTTATTCAAACTAGAATTTTCTTTAATATACTTTATCAAATACCCATTTATTCAAGATAGCACTACAAGAAAAGTAAGAATTAGCGACGGAATATTAGCGACAGAAAATATACCGTTGCAACTTACCGACGGAACATCCATTTCCGTTGGTAAAGTTGACGAAAAAATTTCCGTTTAGCGACAATACTAATATCCGTCGCTAAATATGGAGGGAAATCATCCGAAAAATTTTGCGATGGAATTTAGCGACGGTATAAGATGTCCGTCGGTAAATAAGTCGTATTTAGTGACGAAAATTACCGACGAAAAATTACCTTTGCAATTTACCGACGGAAAGTCCATTTTCGTTGGTAAATTTGACAAGGAAAATTTTTATTTAGAGACGGTAATAATATCCGTCGCTAAATATGGAGGGAAATCATCCCGGCAAATTTAGCGATGGAATTTAGCGACGGTATAATATGTCCATCGGAAAATTTGGCGATGGTATATGATATCCGTCGGTAAAAAGGCGGGAATTGTTGGCGGAATAAAAAAATTTTGAGTTTACCAACGAAAATTTCCGTTGGTAAAAATGCGGAAATTGTTGGCGAAATAATAAAATTTTGAGTTTACCAACGGAAATTTTCGTCGGTAAAAATGCAGGAATTGTTGGCGGAATAATAAAATTTTGAGTTTACCAATGGAAATTTTCGTCAGTAAATTTTATTTAAATTTAAACTCACCCGGCGTCCCCCCTCCCCAACCTGCGTCTTCTTCTTCCTTCTTTCTACTGCGTCTTCTTCTTCCTTCTTACTGTTGCGTCTCCTCTCTGGTTTTCTTCTCTCCCGTTTCTCTATTGTGGACTCCTCTTATGCTCATCGGTGTTGTCTTTTCCAACCATTATCATCGTGTCCTTTAGTGGAGGTATTTTTGCAACTACTGTCATGTGTTTTCTTGTATATTGGATGAAAATTAATTTGTGTATTTGATTACTTTCGTTTATTTGTGCATTTTGTGATTGAAAAATAACTTTAAGGTATAAATGTTAGTGATAAAAGGGATAATACATTATTTTAGTTGTGATGTTGGGATGAATTTTTATGCATGTAAGGTGTTTGATGAAATATCTCCGGCTATCGTCATCGTGTCTCCGGCTACCGTCATCGTGTCTCCAGCTATCGTCATCTCTACTTTGGTTGAGGTATTTTTTCACTGTAATATCATGAAATAAAATTTATTGACGGTATTGACAATATATTATAAAAAAAATTCTGATCAATTTACCGACGGAAACATGTAAACCGTTGGTAAATTTACCGACGGAAAATGATTTTCTGTTGGTAAATTTACCAACGGAAAAATATAAATTGTTGACAAATTTACTGACGGAAAATTACTTTCCATAGGTAAATTTACCTACGGAAAACTATTTTCCATAGGTAAATTTACCTACGGAAACTTATTTTCTGTAGGTAAATTTACAGACGGAAAATAATTTTCCGTCGGTATTTATTAGCTACGGCCGTTTCTACGACGCCTTGTTTCGTCGGTAAAATCCGTTGCTAATATTACATACCGACGGAAAGTTAATATTTTCCGTCGGTAATTTCCGTCGCAAAACGACGTTTTTCTTGTAGTGAATCTTCTTGTTAAAAACTGATCAATTTATTAATTAATTGGTCAATTTTAGTAAATTAATAAGTTCTTATAAACTGATATAAATAAATAAATAAATTTTTGTTTAGCAATTTTAATTAAACTTCAAATTTTTCGATAGGTAAGGACAATCTTTTTCAATCATTTTTAAATTATTTAATTTTATTTAATTTTTAATCGGTTTTATAACAATCTATACTGATTAAATCTTTTAAACCTTAAATCTCTTGTTTCACTGATTTAATTTTCAGTTCTATTTTTAAAACATTGTCCAATATTTACAGTGCCTAGTCTTGAATATTTGGCTTTAATATTTTATTAAAGGTGAAAACCTAAAAGGAGGACAAATGTAGTTTGAAGACGACAAAAAGGACAAACGAGTCTCCAGAGGAACTCAAATACAATATAGTACTTAGGTTTCTAGTTCTAGACCGACAAAGAGGAGGGTTATTTTAAAGATGAGACAATAGACAGTATGATAAAAGGGCGATGATTGTTATGGTCCAGGGTTATTTTGAAATAAAGCGGGCGGATTTTGTTTTTGAGTTAGGTTATGTTTTGTTAAAGGTTTATTAATAGAATGGAATGTAATGTAATATTATTCTATTATTTGAGAGGAGTATTTATAATGGAATAATATGAGATAGAAGAGGATTTTATATTACATCTCACTTCATTCTAAACAGTAAAAGTGAAAAATCTTCGATTTGAGTAGTTTAGGACCAGATGTAAAATGATAAACGACTTTTCACTATATTAAATTATAAACTCTTCTTCTAAATAACATTTCACTATATTACATTACGAACTTTCCATCCCTCCCAAACAACAATTTTCTAATATTACGGCTTGATTTAGAGGAGCGGTGGCAGTTGACAACCTGCTAAAATCAAGCTGCTGAAATGATAAGTACTTATTCTCAATAAGTACTTATGTGTTTGAGATTGTTGTTTTGGTAACTGCTGAAACGTGAAAACAGGTGTTTCATAAGTGCGGTTGCGATTGCTGAAAAGAGAAAAAATGACTAAAAAAACTCATTGATTTAATAAACTATTAATTATAGTATAAATAATTAAAATATATATTATTAGTCATATAAATTTAAAATTATAAATAAGAAAATAAGAAAATATAAATAAAATAAATTTAGTAAATAAAATATTTCATGAAAATATATTATTAGTCATATTAATTAAGAGTATAAGTACATATAAGTACTTCTTGAGAATAAGTACTTATCATTTCAGCAGGTGCGGCTGCGATTGCTGAAAAAAGATAAAATGACTAAAAAATCTATTGATTTAATAAACTATTGAATGTTGTATAAATAATTTTAAAATATATTATTAGTTATATAAATTTAAAATTATAAATAATAAAATAAATTTAGTAAATAAAATATTTCATGAAAATATATTATTAGTCATATTAATTAAGAATATAATGGAAAATAATACTTGTAGTGAAGGTTATTAATAGAAAGTAAAATTTCTACTACAGAAGCAGTTTCCTACCGCAACCCTCTTTCTGCTTATTGATTTCTGCGGTGGCACCGCACTTTTCTCCAATCTCCAGTTGTTAACAGCAGATCTAAACATATGACTGCGTTTGAAAACTGCGGTCAATAAGTACTTATCTCCACCGCATTGTAGATCCAAATGCAGCCTGAATTTTTTCAAAAAAATTCTTATAATTTTTAATTTTTGAAAAAATTCTTTTTACCTTTCATTAAAAATAATAATAAAATACACATAATATGCATACCATAGATAAATCAATCAAATATTATTAACATGAAGGCTTAACTCTACTTTTAAATCTAACTCGAATTAATTAAATTTTAAACTCATAATTCAAAATAATTATAATAAATTATTAGTTTAATTCAAGTTAAATTGAGAACTAAATTAGATCATATCAATAACACTTAATTAATTCAAATATAATATTTATATTACGTGTATTTCATCGTTATATTTAAGGGAACTTCTCGAAATTAAAAATTATTAAGAGCTCATCAAAATTCAAAACTTCATTTTTCAAAATTGGGGACATTCCACCGCCAATTGGTCAGGATGAGATTTTCTGTATCCACTATCCTATACCAGCTCTGTTTCACGCGATCTCGTTCATATATTTATCTGAGTCCGACATATTTGTACGAATGAAATCACGTGTAATAAAATTAGTACAGGGTAATGAGTACAGAAGGTCTGATTCTCAACTGGTCCACCCCATACAGATAAATTCAGTTGTTATTGGACATCGAGATAACAAGCATTAATATTTTGTCCAATGCTTTTATGAACCCTTCACAAATTCATGTACTATGGACACCGACTGAACTTAAACAGCTACTCCAAGCAATAATAATTACTATAGAAACAAAGAACTTTAATGCCATGGCATTCCTACTGCTCACGTTAACAAGAGATTTCATCACTTTGTTTGTGATAAGGGATAGCTAGAGTAGCCTGGTCTAGTTGGATCAAATCTTCAGTGTTCATAACTCTGTGCCAATTCCGTTTCAGACAATCTCATCCACACAAATATGTAGGACTTAGGTCTCGTTTGATTATAAAGAAAGTAAAGTAAATTTGGAATCTGATTCTTCAGAAAATGAATCTATGGAAAGTTAAGATATTCACATTTTTAGATACTTACAAGAATTTTGATAGAAAAATTGGGTGAATTCTTATTGTAGTATTTGGTATGCAACAGTATTTCATGAAATATAATCTAATTTTGACTTATGTTTTCATTTATATCTTTACAGATCGAATAAAAATTGAAATCGTTAAATAATGTTAATTTATAATACAAGTTAATAATAATAATTATTATTATTATTATTATTATTACTACTACTACTATTCTAATTATTCTTATTATAATATAATTAATTTATAATTTATTTATTTATTATTATTATTATTTAATAATTATTATTATTAGCTTTATTATTCTTATTAATTTTATTATTTGTAGTACTAATAATAATAATAATAATAATAATAATAATAATAATAATAACAACAATTGTTAATTTTCTACCATTATTAATTTTATTATTTTTATCAATTATATTTATATTTATATTTATTGATTTTATTATTCTTATTATATTATTATTGTTACTACTACTACTACTACTACTACTACTACTACTGCTACTACTACTCCTACTGCTACTCCTACTGCTACTCCTACTGCTACTCCTACTCCTACTACTACTCCTACTCCTACTCCTACTCCTACTCCTACTCCTACTCCTACTGCTGCTGCTGCTGCTGCTGCTACTACTACTACTACTCATACTACTGCTACTACTACTCCTACTACTACTACTCCTACTACTACTACTCATACTCCTCCTATTACTACTACTACTCCTATTACTACTACTCCTACTACTACTACTACTACTACTACTACTACTACTACTACTACTACTCCTACTCCTACTCCTACTCCTACTACTACTCCTACTACTGCTGCTGCTGCTGCTGCTGCTACTACTACTACTACTACTCATACTACTGCTACTACTACTACTACTACTCCTACTCCTCCTATTACTACTACTACTCCTATTACTACTACTCCTACTACTACTACTCTTACTACTCCTACCACTCCTACTACTACTACTACTACTGCTGCTGCTACTGCTACTACTGCTACTCCTACTCCTACTACTACTACTACTACTGCTGCTGCTACTGCTACTACTGCTACTCCTACTCCTACTACTCCTACTACTACTACTCCTACTACTCCTAGTACTACTATTCCTACTACTACTACTACTACTACTACTACTACTACGACTACCACGACTACCACGACGACGACGACTACTACTACTACTAGTACTACTACTACTACTACTACTACTACTACTACTACTACTACTACTACGACCACCACTAGTACCACCACTACTACCACCACTACTACCACTACGACCACTACTACTACAACCACTACTACTACTACCACTACTACTACTACCACCACTACTACTACTACTACTATTCTAATTATTCTTATTATAATATAATTAATTTATAGTTATTTTATTTATTTATTTATTATTAATTTTTAATTATTATTATTATTAGCTTTATTATTCTTATTAATTTTATTATTTGTAGTAGTAGTACTAGTAATAATAATAATAATAACAATATTTGTTAATTTTCTACTATTATTAATTTTATTATTTTTATCAATTATATTTATATTTATATTTATTATATTTATTATTATGATTATTATTGATTTTATTATTCTTATTAATTTATTATTATTATTATTATTATTATTATTATTATTATTATTATTATTAAATTCCTTATTATTATAAAAGAGTTGTCATAGAGTTATGAGAGAAGTAAGAGTTAAATTGACTAGTGCATTTTTTAGATTAAATTCATGAGGAAAGTAATTTAAATACCAAGAGGGTGGTGGGATTTAGAATCCAAAGAAAGTGCTACTACTTTCCCTAGATTGGGAAAGTTTTTACTTTCCTAGCTACTCAAAAAAATGAACCAAACACAATAATGTAAATTTTAGAAAAAGATTACTTTCTTAAATAAGAATCCATGCCAACCAAACAAGGCCTAAGGGTAAAGACTATCCTAATACAGAATCCTTAAAATTAGTTATATCCTAATAATTTTAATTATTGCAGTTTGAAAAAAATACAAATGCATATTTGTTAAATTTTATTTTAAATTTTGGACTAAAAGCATAATTAATATATATATGTATATATAGATATAAGAACATAAGCTTCAGTTTATAAGTTTTGTTATAGATAAGGTACTAACTTATGAAAAAAATTTTAAAAATATTTCTCATATATGAGTTTATTCACATTAATAATATATTTTTATTTAATTATTCTAATTTTTAATATCATTGGTTGAGGCATCATTTTATAATTAGTTGCATGTCACATATTACGTACATATCAAGCCATAAATTGATAAGGAAAAGCCAAATTTTCTTAACCATTCAAACTATAACATGGATTCTTGATTAAGAAACTCAAACATACAGTACAACAGTTATCTTTTTATCCCTTAAATTTTCCATATCTTCCATTCTTCTACTGTTACATGTTCGTAGTTACCTTTTTTCTAAGGTGATCAATACGATAGAGTCTCAAATGAGTGAGTTGACTAAAGAATACTACGCTATATATATATTAATTGACTTATCTACCTCATGAATTATACAAGATTAATTATTTTAATTTCTTGAACTCTCAATATTTATATCATGAACCCCTTGTTATAATAAATGACACTCTTTGTCATTGTATATTACTTCTAATATTAGCACTAATAATTTTTCAACGGAGAAATTATATAATCAGGATACATATTTATATATATGTTTTAAAGAATTGATGTCATAAATATTTGTATTTTTTTAATTTCAAAATTTCTTCGTATAAATGTTGATCATAGATGAAGTCCTTCGTTAGTTGGTGGAGTGAGGGCATAAGGTTGAAAGGTCTTGTGTTCAAATCTCCCTACTTACACTCTCTTGATCGAACCTGTCGTATAGGGTTTGCCTAGTATGGAGTACCCAGCTGGCGTGATTTGCAGGCTATTGCGTTAATCCAAAAGTTTACCCAGTTCATATTCAAAGGATAGCGAATGCGAGTTCCTCCGTTCAAAAAAAAAGTAGAAGACATGGTAATTTTACAACCTTCTATAGTTTTATAGCTAAATAACTTATTAGGCCAAGGGAATATTCTAAACAAATATTAAGAGAATCTTTTTTCAGACTTTTAATTTAATTTATCTACACTACTATTATTAGAGTATTTTATATTGAATAAACATGAAAATATTAAAGAATTTATACTTAATCACAAAAAAGTATAAAAAAGATATAAAAATTCAAGTTTATTTGAGATTTATCTTAAAATAAAATTTAAGAAGCGATAAAATTTTAATTCTAGAACCTTTGAAAAAAATTATTTTAATAGTTTGTAAGAATTATTTTTATTTATTTAAATATTTTATTAATAAGAAAAGGGTGAATATCAGATGTGACGTACTTATATATTTATACTTTTTTTTAATCTCCCCACTCGTTTTGTTTCTTCATGAGATGGGACCACCCACCACCCCCACAAATATGCTGAAGCACCCATTGGATGAGAGTCTCCTTTGAAAGGATTATCACAGGTCGTGATTATTTATTCAAATATGAAACTACACTAGAATTCTGCCGTTAGAATAGATCAGCAGAAATGGCAAGCATAAACTATAAACTGAGGTCAGTAGTAGTAATGATGATGCTGAAATCATTGTTTCTATTATTGCGAGGCTGGGGCTCTAATGCGGGTTTGGAGGAAGAGAGAGTTGCTCTCTTGCAGCTTAAAGCTTCATTTAATTACACAGATACTGATGAATCCTATGTAATACGTAGTATAGACAATTACGTATTATTATACATGGAAAGTTTAAAAATAAAAAAAATACGAAATACTTTATTTCAGTTCTATCTTTAATTTTGATATCATTTTTCAGATTTAAATGATCACGAATCTTTTGGGACCTTTACAAAAAGTGTTTTCCAACAAGAAATTTACGTCTTTTTTAACAGATCAGAGAATATAAGCTTTGATGAGTACTGTGCTTCTCCTAACTTTACACCCTCACTATCCTCGTCACCTCCAATCTCTATTCCTGGTCTTCTTTCAAAGGGTATTTTGCGATCTGAAAGTGCTCTAGCTAGAATACCTGCCACCAAGCTAGCTACTTCTCCTTTATTGTTCAACAAGACAATTTCCCTATGACAAACCGTAGAGTTAATAGTTTTGCAAATTGTCCGATACTATGCGGTCATTTCTGGCGTAAATAAAAACAAAATTAATCAAAAGCGAAATAACAAATGACACCAAAATTTGGTAATGCAGTTCAGCACTCATTGCCTATGTCTGCGGAGCCCTTACCTAGATTCATTATTTCACCGAAATACAATAGACTTATTTAAGGCTTTATTAAGTCGACGCCACTCATCTCTTGACACCATCTATTAACCTCACTTTCTATGAAAAGTTTTCGTGCCTAATAATACAACCGATTCATGTTAACTTCAACAAAAGATTTTTCTCAACAATCTTATAATTAAAGAATACTAAATAAATAACTCAAGTGATTAAACAAAATTCAACATAAATAAAAATACTTGAAAAAGAGGTAAAGAATAAGTTCTCAAAATTTTTGACTTTTCTAAAGATTAATCTAATAGTAGGTCACCAATGACACTAACTACCTAATTGCTGCTACCTGAAATTTTGTGCACTCCACAACCACGTCATTGATTCACGCAAAAGCCAGAGGACAATCACACTACACCAACAAAATCATCGACAACACCCCAGCCCAAAAAACAATCACTGCACTAGTCACTCTCAGCAACAAGAAAAACATGAACGACGACAGCCCAAGCAAGACGCATAGCCAAAGACTCATTCAGCCAAAATAACGTAATTCACTGAGGAGTCTTCATTAGGTAGAGTTCTTCCCACATCCAATTAGCTACAAATCTTATCCATTAATCACAAAATCTTCACACACACGTTCACTTTTTAGATAACTCACTACACACCCAATCTCTAAAAAAAATCCCTTGACATCATTTCAGCCCACCTAAAAAATCGTTATCTTCTCATATCCCACTTAAAATAGGATTCTATTACAACTTAACTATTATCCAAAAATCCAACGAGCGAGCTGTGCCTAATTTAAATTCAATCTATTTGAATGTGAAACTGAATTATTTGCTAGGTTCAATTATGCAAAAATGCCAAAATTATGTATACCATATATCTTAACGCCCTCCATTTCCACCTCTAAGAGGTACTGGATCTGATAATCCCAGGAACGACAAAAGTACAGCTTTGGTTCAGACTGGCAATGCAGCTGAGAAGGTGTATCTTATACTCATTAATGGCCAGCTCTTTGTCAAATATGTTTGTTTAGTTTACTATTTCACTTTTGCTGCAGTTGGTCCCTCCGGGGAAGGATGATCTTAAAAGCTTTTCTTTGGTGAAGACTGCCAGCTCACTCCGGATTTCATTTTCCAGAAGTTCCAGCAGGTCTTTCCAGGATGATTATGATTTCTCTGAATTTCCTTGCCCATTTGATGTTCATGTTTCAGATCCAGGTTGCAGTATGTTCATGTTTCAGATCCAGGTAGCAGGTAATCTTACGAACTTGATGCAAGAAGATTTTACTGTTGAAGTGTGTCTACGATATTTACCTGTGTTTTACTGGCTCAGTGCATCGAGTTTCTCTGTAAACTAAAAAATTAAACCAGAATGTTTAGGATTACTGGTCATTTCCTATTTTACCTACCAAGATGTGATCAATATTTTAATTCTAGCCGGCTTGCTTGCTATCATCTGAAGAGTATGCTGTTTGTTCCCCTTTCTCAAACTTGTAACGATATTGTTTTATATATTTGAGGACAATATTCAGAATTTAAAAGCATGAGGATGGAGTTTTTTGTTTTCTTTGTATGCATGTGTCTGCATCTGTATATACTTGTAGATCAAATGAAAAGATGGTGACAAAATTAGAAATTATCAGATTGGTTCTTGTTTAAACTATGAAACATGCGGTTGACCAGTCTCTCCAACCGTGTAAGTATCTGCTAGAAATATATGATACATTCTTGACCCTCAGCTTTAAGCTTTTTTGTTGAATGGTTTCTTGACAAACTGCACATCAAGATGCCTTTTTTGATGGTGTTATGTAAAACTTTCAGTTTATGAATGGTGCTTTAAAAGCAATTTCCTGTGATCAATTTATAAAAACTAAAATAGCATGCAGAGTTTAAAAGATAGCATCCTATACTTTTATAGCAGGCCTGAGTCCCTTGAGTCTGGAGGACATTTTTCAATTTGAAAATCTCAAGATGCTGTTGCTGTAGTTGGTGCTCTTGTACATATGCTGATGAAAGCGCCACCTCAACGCTTAGACTTCTCCACTTCAGTTGGCTTGCCCCAAGAATCAAGTTCCAAAATGTAGGAACATTGAAGACCAGAATCAGATCGCTGCAATGGCAATGCCAATAGTTCAGCCATCATATCTTCACGACTTGTCGCTTTAAAGACAACAGCCGATGCACTGGAAGAGCTCCGGGGTTACAAAGAGATGGTGAAAGACTTTTAGCTCAGTCAAGTTGGAAGGTCCAATGTATAAACCAACTAATGCATGAATACTAGGAACTACCGGCATGAGTTATCGGAAGGACGATCTCCATATTTGCATATATGTACAGCAAGCATTATGGTTTTTTAAGAAGTGCTCTCATGCTATATAGCTTAACGGTTATATGTATGTAGCTGCATAATATGATATGATCACTAAGGCTTAATATGTGATTGAAGGTTTATTACTGGTTGGCCTTTAACCCTTTCTTTATTTTCTGTAGATAAACAGTTTATAACTGTGTACGTGACAGAAATTGTAGAGCCTTTTCTGCCTGACACTGCATACATTTTCTTTCATCTGCACTTTCTATCTTCTTTTTTTTTTTTCTTACAAAGGATAGAAAGATAAAAGAAAAGAAAAACCCAAAAATAACACAAAATCAACTATATCACGTGCCCCGCTTATACATAGTTCCTAGCCTATCGCTATGTACGATAGAGATCGAGTCCGTTAAAGGTTTTGTGAGAATTCGCAATTCTGTATGAACTCACATTGTTAAGGTAGCCAGAAGATTAACGCTTTGATTCCTGTCTCGATAGACGTGGTAAAATTGCACAGTCCAATTGCGCGTCAACATTGTACGTATGTCCTGCACCAAAACAAAAACCTCAGTCAGTAGTCGATGAGAAGAGGAAAGAATATTGATGACCTTTAAAGAGTCCACTTCTATTAAGATTTTCCGGTGCACTTTCTTTCTTCTTGTTTATCTCCTGGTCGGTTAAACTATGTTCAAGTTGATCCTGTGATTCTTTGCAGCAGAATTAAGGTATATCATTACATTCATTTGAACTGTGGTTAGACTGTGGGATCACCATATGACATTAAATGGACTTGTTGAGCGATGGAAGCTAATCATATATTCTAAGTAATATTGTTGCCAGGCTTGGCAAAAAGGTACGGATTCAGTCCGAAGTTAATGAGTAAACGTCGATTTGACTAGGCTCGGACTCGAGTATAGTAAAGCCTATTTTAAGGCCATTACCTTCACTACTTTACATAATGGTGGTTTATGTAATGCTGGAAGGTCCGATGAGGCCCGTTTTGTTCAGGAATGAAATGAATGTAAGTATGGTAAACCTGAATCAGCTCTTATTTATATATATGGAAGAAAAGGAACCAAAAGTCTGACTCTTAATTAGTTATATCCTCGTGATTTCAATTATTTTCATTTAGAGAAGTAAAAGAGTTTGTAGAATATATACTTCAACCAAAAAAGCATCAGATAAATTTATAGGTATTCTCATAAATAAAATACTAATATTATCAAAATAATTTAAAAATATTTTTCGTATATGAGCTCATTGACTTCAGTTTTTCTTCGTATAATAGATGATCACTGTTAACCTGTACATAGATAGATGAAGTCTCTTATATCCTGGTAGTTTTACTTATTTCAAATTTTAAAGGAGTCTATAAAACTTATAGTTATGGACTTTTAATAATTTCAAATTTTCTCCATATAAATTAATTAAAATATATATTGTATTATATTATAATTATTATATCTAAGAGTATAATTACAAAAAAATAGAAACAAGATGATAAAATCAAACATGTTTTTATTTTTAGTTTTTTATTACAAATTTCAATCAAACAGGTTTTTATTTTTCATTTTTTATATTACAAATATCAACCAAACAGGTTTTTGTTTTTTTAAAGAAAAACAGAAACCAAAAACAAAAAGCAAAAACTAAAAATAACAACAGAAAAATAAAAGTGAAATCAAATGACCACCCTTTGGTTATTTCGATTTGAAAAAATTAAAGGAGTTCATGAAATTTATAATTGTTATGTTTTATTTTGAAGTTTAGTCTAAGTTTTCTTGTAAATAAATTAAAAAAACCAGAAGTTTCAAGTAAAAGAACCTTAGAATAAAATGTTACGAGTCTTCAGATAGAGACAATTATTAATCTTACATCTTGAAAAAAATAAAAAATAAATCTATGAATTAACGTACATTAATTATATAATTTCATTTAATCACTTAACATTTAATTTTATTATTCATTGATTGACACATGATTGAAGTGTTAGTTGCATGTCACGTACATACCAACCTATAAAAAGGTACGGAAAGACCAACTTTTCTTCATCATTCAAGTTAAAATATAGATCTTCGGTCAAAAACAATTGGAGGGTACAAAACATCATCTGTTTTTCTCATTAATTTGTCTAGGTCTCTTTTCTTGTTAGTCATTAATTTTTCTAGGTCTCTTCTAATCTTTATATTTTTCGACACTTTTAGTTATGAATTATTTTCAAAGTGATCGATACAGCAATAATTAAAAACGTCCTTTTGTTTCATATTAGTCATTTGTCTATACTTTTATGGATATTTTTACTTGTAAATTATTTTTAAAGTGATTAACACGATAAATTTTTTAAAATAAACACGGTAAAGTGTCATTTAATTGAATAATAAGTTATATATATATATATATATTCACTTGAATTATTTATCTCATAAATTATATATGAATCATTAATCATGTAATTCTTTATAAATAAATTATATAAAAATTAATAATTTTAATTTTTTAAATTCTCAATAATTAAAACGATAAAGTCTACTCTTATAATAAATGATGTTAGGGATATTGGTTTTTAGTCAAAAATACGAAATTATATTAGTTTAAGATAAACTGTTTATTTTTTAACTATTTCAAGTATTTCTTTGTTCCGTGAGGCTACCCTCCAATTTAGTAAAGATCTCAATAATAATAATATACTATTATTATGATTTGATGTTGTTCTTATCAATCAAATTATAGCTTATCGTCTTAATTATTTTAGAAATAATTCGTAGACAAGTTTTCTTACAATGACTTAGACTAACGATAAAAAAAGAAGACTTGGAAAATAGGGAGAGAAAGCAGAAAATGGTTGTACTATATTTGACCCTCAAATTATTACGCTAACTTTATTGACCAAAGATTCATATTCGAGTTTGAATTGTCTAAGAAAAGTGGGTCCTTCAATATCCTTTTATAGGTTGATATGCATGTCAACTAAGTCTATGTCTTAATCATTGAAAAGTAAAATTAAAATTTATTCACTCATTTTCTGAGCAGCTTCCCGGTGACTTCTGGATCTGTTTCCTGGGGTGGGTAGAGAAACATTAATTCCTCTAGTAGTCCAATAAATAAACATAAAAAAGAACTAAAGAATCATGAAACCAAATAGGGAAACAAAGCACTAGAATAACTGGGTAGTATCCGAGAATAATAACAAAGAAATTACATCACGAGAGCAAGTTGAAATCTTCACTGACATGCAAAATCGCAAATGGAGATGATGTATATAATACGGAACCTTCCCAGCATGCAAAGTAAAAATACAAAACTCAAGGAGACAGGGAGCAAACGGAACATAAGGAGAAAAGAGAAATCTAAGAAGAGTCACATTCTGTATAGAGAACAAAGGAACTGATCCAGAAGTCTAAAGTCATTTGCCCTGTTGCTATTTTTCTTGAATACTTCAAATGAGAATTGATTGCTTGAGACTCTGAGAGAGACGTAAAAGGCAATAAGTAGGAGGATTAGATCTCCTATTCCTATGGTGTTTATTTAGTGTTTTATTAAAACTTATCTATATATTTAGGTAAATAAAACAGGGAAATACTGTAACAGAAACATGTTATTTGATGTGATAAGTGATACAGGATATTTCTTTATTTCTTGTGTATTGTTTTTGTCTTTTTGAATGTGTCATAAGTAGAGAAATGGGCCAGTGATAGACGTTAATTTTGAAGAATTGAGAATAAAATTTACTTTTTATGAATAATTAAAATTTATTATATTATATTTTATATCACATTTAAAATAAATAGGAAAACTTAAAAATGAGAAGAAGATATAATTTTAATTATTTTGGGATATTAAGAATATTAGTATTTGTTGATCAAAATAAAAAATTATTTAAAATTTAAAAAGTATATTTAAAAAAGAATGCTAAAAATTATTAATTAATAGTTTAGTAAATTTGTTTAAAATAATTTTAGAATATTTTAAGGAGTAATATTTAAACTTTAAAGAATTAGAAAGAAGGAGACTAAAAAAATTATTAATTAATAATTTAGTATAGATAAAGTAATTTGTTTAGGATAATTTAAGAGTTTTTTTTAAGGAGTGATGCTTAAACTTTAAAGAAGTACATTTAAAGAAAGAAACTAAAAAAGTTATTAATTAGTAATTTAGTATAAATAAGTCATTTTGTTTAAGATAATTTAATAGTAATGTAAAGAGTTATGTTTAAATTTTGAAGAAATATGTTTAAAAAGGACACTTAAAAATTTATCAATTAATAATTTACCATAAATAAATAATTTTATTTAAAATAATTTATGAGTATCCTTCTTTAAACATACTTAAAATTTGACTTTTTAGATATATTCAATATTAGAAAAGATTTCAATTTCTGTTTGAATTGATTTTTTTAATGTTTTCAAATTTTTTCAATCTCCTTTTCTATGACATAAGATAAATAAAATAATTTATTTTTACTTATTATTATAATTTTACTTCTTGTTTATATATACTGGTTTTATAATAGTTTAATACAGGTTGAACTTTTAAACTTTAAAATATTGATATCTATATTTACTTACCTGTAAATTGTATCTTGTAGATATTGAAAGTAAAAGCAATATAAACATCATTCGGCTAAACGACGGTGTTTGTATTGAGACAGGATCCTCTGTCTAATTTTATGGTGTCTTATTCTGTCCCATGAATCTTAGTCATTCATTTATGCGGGACCCACATAAATGAATAGTTGAGATTCAGGGGACAGAATAAAACACCATAAAATTGGACAGATGATCTTGTCTCTTTTGTATTAGAAGTAACTTTCAACAAGTTT
>JANZXP010000194.1:31991273-32008578 GCA_027576715.1 Erythroxylum flavicans | reverse complement strand
CACTTGCTCCAAAGTCACAGAACTCGGATCATTACTGAATTGCCACTCCACAGGTGCAATGCTTGCTTCAAATCTCAAAGGCAATCTACTCAGGAACTTATCAACCAATCTATCAGCATTAGTGTTCTCTCCAAACTCCTTCAGCTGTTGGACTAAATTCATAAATCTAGTTTTTGCAGCTCCCACATTCTCTTCATCCTTCATTGAAAAATTTTCAAAGCTCCTCATCACAGCCTGCTTCTTTAACCTCAAGGACTGAGCTGAACCCACATACTCAAGTTTCAAAGTTTCCCACAATTCTTTAGCACTTTTACAACCAGCATATCTCAACAGAATTGTCTCACTCACTACTGACCTTAGGAAGACAAGAGCCTTGAAGTCTTTGTCCCTATCTTGCCTAATATTTGTTAACTGCTGGTCTGTCAATTCTGTCCTTCCCTCAACTTCAGTCACTCCTTCATTCACCACATCCCAACACTCACACATTCTAAGACAATCCTCAACTCTAAGTGCCCAAGCTTTATAATTTTCACCAGTTAAGACGGATATATTAGCTTGTATGCTTTGCAGATTCATACCTGGAAAACTCGTGCCTGCCATGATTTTGTTTAGTCCAGGTTGATTGAACCGTGCAGCTCTGATACCACTGAAGCTGGTTTGAGGATGGTTCTGAAAATGCTGTCTGCAGAGGGTTCAGTTGAGATACCACTGAAGCTGGTTTGAGGATGGTTCTGAAAATGCTGTCTGCAGAGGGTTCAGTTGCTCACCTACTTCTTTGCTCAAGCTGCAATTTCCAGATTCAACATTCGTACTTTCTTCAACAGCTACTGTAACTTCACTTCTGCTCCAAAGAAAAATGAAGAAGATTGGATCTTCTCTACAATGTACTGAATGTATCTCTTGTTGGATGTTGTAATTTCCTATCCTGTAATCTATGTAGTTTTCTCGCAAGTGTTTGTAAGGTATTGGTTAGAGCTATAGTTGTAAAATTCAGCTAACACTTCAGTAATGGATTTCACACCAAATTCTGTTTTCACCACTCCAAGTTTTTAGCATAAATCTCACAACATACTCAGCACTCCCTCTCACTCTCACTTAAGAAGAACCAAAAAATAATGCAAGTAGAATTCTCAGAACAAAGATGAAGTTTTTTTTTTCATTCAAATCAAAAATTCTGCTACTGTTTCATTACAATAAAAACTGATCTGGAGCCTTTCATATTGGCTCACACATTTTGTGCCACCTTTTACATCAACGGCTGAAAATGAAAAAACAACAATCAAGAGGCAAGATGTTGACAAGTATCTCACTCTCATTGGCTGCTCAAAAAACTAAACTGATGTTTTGTCTAGCTTTTCTAACACAAACTGACAATGCTTCAGTTAAAGTGGTAAGACTGCAGAGGAAGACAAAAAAATACTGATACTATTGGGACCACTGGTTGCATAACTTCGGATGTGAACCACTTGTAGTTACTTTGATGGTAATTAAGAAATTAATCCTAATTTGCTTGGCTTCAGCTGACTGCTTTTCCAGCTTCCTTGAAATCTTGACTTCTGCTTCAGGTTTTCTTCTTCGGCTGATGCAAAATCAACTCTGTGCTTGCTTCATACTTTCTGCTTCTTCTTCCTTCAGCTTCCCTTTACTTGTTGTTTCAATCTCTTCAGTTTTCTTGCACTGATCTTCAATCAATTTTATTATGCTCTTTAGATTTATACATTTCTGAATTGCTTCCAGTATCATCATTTCCAGCTTCCTTTTATGCACAGGAGCCTTGTTCTTGACTTTGCCTTTCTTCCTCACCTTCACTGATCCAGTTAAGTCCTCTACAAGTTTCAGTATTGCAGGCTCCATGAAACAACACAATTCAACAGACTCACCACAGGAATTTAGTCAGGTTGTTAGGATACTGTGCTACGGATTCCAAGAGACTTCTGGTTTACGAGTACATGAGAAATGGATCACTTGCAGATCTGTTATTCAAGTCCAATACTAGACCAAATTGGGACGAAAGAATCAGATTTGCACTTGATGTTGCTAGAGGCATTCTGTACCTCCATGAAGAGTGTGAAGCACCAATTATTCATTGTGACATAAAGCCTCAGAACATACAGATGGATGATTTCTGGAATGCCAAGATTTCTGATTTTGGGTTGGCAAAACTGTTAATGCCTGATCAAACCAGGACATTCACAATTGTTAGAGGAACAAGAGGGTATCTAGCACGAGAGTGGCATAAGAATGTTCCAAAAACAGTAAAAGCAGATGTTTACAGTTTTGGCATAGTGCTCCTGGAAATCGTTTGCTGCAGAAAGAACATGGAAATCCAGGCAGCAAATCCTGAAGAGATTGTCCTTTCGACTTGGGCATACAAATGTTTCACGACTCAAGAGCTGGACAGGCTCGTGGTGGGGGAACAAGTAGAGAAGAAGGGGTTGGAGAAAATGGTTGCAGTTGCACTTTGGTGTATACAAGACGAACCAGTTCTTCGTCCTTCCATGAAGAGTGTAGTCCTGATGATGGAAGGAGTCACTGATGTATCAGTTCCTCCATGTCCGATTGCTAACACCAACATGTAGCTCATCATATCTATCTTCTTCCTCCAATTTGTCTTCTTAAATAATATGATGTTTCCTTTCTGAATTGAGTGTCTCCAATACGTATGTGTTTGATTGTCTCACTTCCACTTAATATGTCAGGCAGACATATATTATCAGTTCGATCGATGTATCAGTTCCTTCTTAACAGGATAAGGAATTTAATCTTCTCTATCATTGAAGGTCAAGGTTCTGTTGTATATTATCAAATTTGATCTATTTTTATTTTAGTCCATATACATTTTAAAGTTAATTGTTATTTTTATTTTAGTCCATATACATTTTAAAGTTAATTTGTTAAAATATTATTTAATTATCATACAATTTGTTTTTATCGTATTCTATTAGTTTTTTAATCTATTTTGTTACTCAAATCATTGTTATAATAAAATTCTTAAGTTCTAAAGTAACATTATTTTGAAATTATAAATAGAGCCAAAATTAATGTAATATAATAGAAAGACTTATTTAATAACTAAATAATATTATAAAGAAATAAAATATATTTTCAAAATAAAAAAGTTTAATCACAAAAAACTTTAATATAAATATTTTCTAAATTTTTTATAATCTCAAAAATTTTAATTTCAAATATCAATTAGAACTAATTATATTCAATCAAACTAATTTATTATATTTTAAAATGATTAATTTTAAGTACCTGAATTAACTTGTTATATCAATAATATTTGATTAACTTATATATAATATTTATACTATGTGTATTTCATTGTCAATTATTAATTGAAATTAGGGAGAAATTTTTCTAACAAATTGAAAACAAAACAATTTCAAAATTGTTAGAAATTTAATTTTTTTAATTTTTAAATCAATTTTTTTGTATTTTGGCCCTAATTATATTATTCAATATTTTTAAAATCAGATCAAAAGTTAAACTAGTAAAACAAAAGGTTTAAAATTTAAAATATTCAATCAGTATTAGATTATCATAAAATTGACTAAAGATTAAATAAAATTAAAAATTTTGAATATAATTAAAAGAGATTGTCTCTATCTATTGAAGAATTTGAAGTTTAATTAAAAAAAGAAATTATTAAATAAAATTTAATTTATTAAATTTGATTTATAAAAATTTATTAATTTATAAAAATTGAGCAATTAATTAATAAATTGATTAATTTTTAGCAATAAAATTTATTAAAATAAATTGAACCAAAAAATTAAAAATCAACCTAAAAAGTTAAATAATTCTATGGCTAAATTGGTGGTAACGGTTGAATTTTTAAGACATTCATATTAGAAGATATCTGGCCCTAGGGAAAGGTACATTAAGCTAATAATAATATTATTGTTAGTAACATCCATAAACTATGGATACGTGGCATATGAAACACGTAACCACGTCATCACAATATCATATGAACAGAGTAAGAACCAAAAAGCCATTAACTGACGTTTAATTGTGCTTTTGTCTTCGAAGATGGAACACAAAGACCCGAATTCCACGTCCGACGACGAGACCCAGATCATGTCCCGCCGCATATGGCGTCTGGTTTTGCACCTGACGCCAGTGCCACGAGCTCTGGACCAACTGGACATGTTAACCTGCGCCAAGGCGAGGAAGCTGTCGGTGGAGACTGAGAGACTGTCGGTGTTCATGAGAGGGAAGCACAGGGACATACAGGAAAAGATATTGGAGTTTTTAATGTCGAGGCCTGACTTGCAAACCCCACTTGAGATTCCAAAAGATGAGTACAGAGAGCTTTGTTGGAGGCAGCTTTCGGGTTTGGTGAGGGAAGCTGGGATTAGGCCTTTGAGGTATCTGATGGAGGAACCTGCTAAGTATTTTGCCATTACTGAAGCTGCTGGTGCTTTCGACATGTCACTTGGGATTAAGATGGGTGTTCAGTTCAGGTTTGTTCTTTTGCTTCTCTTTATCTTTTAAAGTTTTTCTTTTCCTGATCGGGAGTGGTGGGACTGTGATTGGATTGGAGAATTGTGACATGATCTCTTGTTATGATCTGGTTTTAGTTAATAAGAAGATGGTTTTAGTTTCTTCTGCTCTTTTCTTTCCAAATGGAAACGGAATTCCTTCGTATGATCTTTTTAGCCATAGTCTTGCATCAAACTGTTCCTCGGTGAAAAAGAAGTTCAACTTTTTTTCTGAAATCTAAAAACTTTGAATCTTTCCTGGCTGAAAATTGCTTGATGCGATCAAATACTGAATACATGTCAGATTGTGATGAGTTTAATCGTATGATCTGAATTTTTCTGTAGTTATGCTCTTCCATTAAGGTCAGCTGCCTTTGGTTGTTCCCTTTCTCTTTTTGCAATTCTTTCTTCTTTGGGTCAGTTGTTCTTTATCTTGAGGAAGTAGGGGGTTGTACAGGGTGGAGGAACTAAGAATTAAGCTTTGATTTGAAAATGTTGCGCTTTACATTAGTTATCGCCCTTTGGTTCATAATGCTCATACACTGGGACTCTGCATTGACAAGGATTCATAATATTACCTTTAATTTCCAGTTGAGTTGTTCATTCCAAATGGATGCCGTTCGGTTCAGCATCAATGTTATATATTAAACATGACACTGACTCTTAAGTAGAATTTCTGCAGTCTTTGGGGAAGTTCTGTCCTCAACTTGGGTACCAAAAAGCATAAGGATAAATACTTCGATGGTATTGACAATCTGGATTATCCTGGCTGTTTCGCCATGACAGAGCTTCATCATGGTAAACTTCAATATGTTTCTGTAGTTTGTTGCTTAAATGAGTAATGTCTTGCTGTGTGATCTTAAAAGTTCTTCAGCTTGTTATTGTGCATTAGACACGATTCACCAAGTCCAACACACTTTTTTGTCCAATCTAGTGAGTTTCATGAAGATTTTCAGTTGTATCTTTCAATATACCAAACTTGAGCGTAATTTTGAGATCAATGCCTTGAAGAAGCTGTATCTTACTTCCACCTTGAAATGTTTTGGGAACAAAATCTGATAGAATTTGTGCAGTAGGAATTCAGATTTAGAAATTCATGATGTCCTGATATGGATTGCCATCTAGGTTTCATTTTCAACTTTATTTGTTGCAACTAGAATTTCTAGTGGTTGATTATAGTCATTTATTATCCCTCAACATTTCCTCCAGTGCTGTTCCGCTTGTGTGCATGCTTGATAAGTTGGGATTCTGACCTTGCATACGATTTTTTGTATTTTTTCCAATGATTTTTGGAGGTTTCTGACCTTTACAGTATCTTCTTTTAGCACAAGTGATGTTATGTAACTGCTTATTTTAATTTTTCACAGGCTCCAATGTTCAAGGCCTTCAAACTGTGGCAACTTTTGATCCAATTACTGATGAATTCATTATATACACCCCAAATGATGGGGCCATAAAATGGTGGATTGGCAATGCCGCTGTTCATGGAAAATTTGCAACCGTTTTTGCCAAATTGATGCTGCCTACCCATGATAAAGGAGTCTCTGATATGGGTGTACATGCCTTCATTGTTCCCATAAGGGATATGAAAACCCATCAGACGCTTCCAGGTATTGAGATACATGATTGTGGACTCAAGGTTGGCTTAAATGGGGTAGATAATGGAGCGTTGAGATTCAATTCAGTAAGAATTCCTCGAGACAATCTTCTCAATAGATTTGGAGATGTTTCACAAGATGGCAAGTACACAAGTTGTCTTCCTACAATAAATAAAAGATTTATCGCTATCTTAGGGGAGCTTGTTGGTGGACGTGTTGGCCTTGCATACTCTTCAGTTGGTGTTTTGAAGGTTGCTGTCATAATTGCCACCCGATATTCTTTATTGCGCCAGCAGTTTGGCCCTCCCAAACAACCTGAAGTCAGTATACTTGATTATCAATCTCATCAGCACAAGCTGATGCCAATGCTTGCTTCAGCTTATGCATTCCATTTTGCCACTCTGCATCTGGTGGAGAAGTATTCTGAGATGAAAAAGACTCATGATGAACAACTGGCTGGAGATGTTCATACACTCTCCTCTGGTCTCAAGGCTTATGTGACATCATATACAGCAAAATCATTGAGTATTTGCAGGGAAGCATGTGGTGGACATGGATATGCAGCTGTCAACCGGTTTGGTAGCTTGAGGAATGATCATGACATTTTTCAGACATTTGAAGGGGACAACACAGTGCTACTGCAACAGGTTATTGCACATTACTTGAGAATTTAGGATGTGAATGTCTAGCTTATTCATAGAATTTTGACAATTAAATTTATGGAGCTAACTTTGGGTGGTTTAAGTAATATTTAAGACTATGGTAGCCATCTGCATCTGCACTCACCTTGATTTACCTCGAGAAATTAGAAATGATCTAAAATTTGTCATTAGAAACCTGAAGAGCAATAAATTTGAAGAAGCCTAGTAGCTAGATTTTCTGTGGTCATCTTTGTATCGTGTTCCTTACCCTTGTAGAATTACAAGCGGAATATGCCTGGAGGGTTCCCTACCATATTTCTAGTTATTCAAAGACTATGGACCATCTTATGGATGATATTTACTTACATATAATACATAAAAAATGAATGGCATTTCAAGAGATTGTAAAGCTTTGATTGGCAGACTGGTAAATGATGGTTGAGTTCAATCTCTCAGGTAGTTCGCAGTCGAGTTTGTGATGAATTCTTTATTCTCTTTCTTGAAATCTATATTCTGGTTTTGGTGGAGTTATCTGAAGATTCAATCGTAATGCAGGTAGCAGGCTTTCTTTTGAAGCAATACCAGGAAAAGTTCCAAGGTGGGACTCTGACGGTCACTTGGAACTATTTGAGAGAATCCATGAACACTTATATGTCTCAACCAAATCCTGTGACTGCACGTTGGGAAGGTGAAGAACATTTGCGAGATCCTAAATTCCAGTTGGATGCCTTCAGAGTAAGTTACTTGATTTTGTAACATCTGAAAGCTGCTGTAACTGGTAGAATAGTCTATCTGTATTTACAGCTTCTGTTACCCTTGACATTTCAGTATCGAACGTCTAAATTGCTACAAAGTGTTGCTCTACGATTAAGGAAACACGCCAAAACTCTTGGTGGCTTTGGTGCTTGGAATCGATGCTTGAATCACCTTCTCACACTTGCAGAGTCTCATATTGAGTCAGTCATCCTTGAAAAGTTTATTGAAGCAGTGCAAAAGTATTTCCTACTCCTGGAATGACAAATTGTTCCTATCCATTTTTATGCTGTTAATTTGCTGCTAAACTTGCATTTTCTATGTCAGATGCGCTGATCCACATTCTCAAGCTGCTCTCAAACTTGTCTGTGATCTTTATGCTTTGGATCGAATCTGGAAGGACATAGGGACCTACCGTAACGTCGACTATGTTGCTCCAAACAAAGCTAAGGTATTGTCATTTTTTACTAAGAATCATAAGGCTGCAGGATTGCTTTTCTGATTTTACAATATAGTAAGAAACATGAAAAGGATACGGTGTTAACTAATTATTAACCAAAGGTGCAGTTGATTGAAGAAGAATCAATCTTTTCCCTGTTGAGTGTTTCATGCATGCCCTCAAAGAGGAAGAGAGATTTGTAAAATGAGCTCATTAGCTAGAAAAACATGAACCCCGTATCCTAATTTTCTCATCATCTTCATTCTATGTTATAAAAACACATTGAGGATTGGAAATCAAAGCATTCTCATCCTTCCTGGTCTCTCATCCATAGAGCTAAACAGGCCTGACAATGTTCATATTAACCTAACTTTCAGTAACGTGCAGGCAATCCACAAACTCTCAGAGTACCTGAGTTTCCAAGTGAGGAACATTGCAAGGGAGCTCGTAGACGCATTTGATCTTCCAGACTTTATTACACGTGCCCCTATTGCCATGCAGTCAGAAGCTTACAGTCGGTATACACAATGTGCTGGTTTCTAGTTTCAGGGAAAACAAGAAAGCCAGCAAAAAGTAAGAGGAAAACCGAGTAGGCTTTCTATTCAGGTCATTGTGTTCTCATCTCAAGCACTATATTTTGCTTGAAAGAGTAACATAAGGCTTTGTTAGAGTACCCACTTTGATTGAAAATAAAAATATTAAAGGCTTAATAAATAGTAAGGGTCAACTAACTAAATGACTAGTTAAGTCATTGTTGCAATAGTTGGACCCAAACTTAATTCTTGTTAATAGACTCTACAGTCTACCTATATTAAAAATTTTAATATGGTATTAGAGAAAGTCTAGTCTAGATTATTAATTTTCTGGTTGTCTATTTGAATGTCCAGTTTCAGTCAACCTGGTTCAATTACCATTGCGTTTATTTCAAGTGATAACTAGATGTCTAATCTTAATTGCACTTGAGGAAAAGTGTTAGAGTATTTCACATTGATTAAAAAATGAAAATATTAAAGGGTTAATAAATTTTAAAGGTCAACTAACTAAATGGCTAGTTCATAGCACCCAATTTTTCTGTGTGCAAAATATTAAAAGAAGAATTAAGAAGATATGCTTTATTAATATCATCTAATTTATAACAATTCATATTCTATACGTGCATGAAAGGCTTTTATAAATATTTATGAATTCCAATATACTAAATTAATTGTTAAGTACTAACAATTTGCATAGAACCTTAATTTAGGAATGTTTTCAACAAAAAAAATCAAATTTACCTATTCTTCTGAACATATATCGTGAAGTTCAAAAAACACAACGATCTTAGTTCTAAATAATTAGTTAATCAAATAAATAAACTTCAATTTGAGATGTTGTTGCTCATACCCTTTATAAAAGATATAAGAGTATTACAAATTCTACATTAGAAAAGAAATAGGTAATAAAAATCTTTATAAACTTGTAGAAAAAAATAATTAATCAATTCATATTTAGTAATTTTCAAGTTTATAATTATTTTAACTGTAAATTAAAATTATTGCCATGACAATATAAATTTATGAAATATTTTATGAGAGGAAATTCTTAATTAGTTGTTTTTGCATTTTTATTCTTTTAAAAATGGATTTAATTAAAATTTTTTCAAATTCATCGTTTTATTAAACTCGAATTGGATCCAACCTGAACTTAGGGCGTTACAACTTTACTTCTTTGTATTTATGGATCATTCCAGACTGCTCTGGATTTCCTTTACTTGGATACATCCTTCCATAAGACTCAAAACCCTCTTCAAGCTTACGCTTGACTCATTTAGTGCTAAGTGCCCTCTCGGTTGTTTGTAAGGTGCAAACTTAACTATACTACATACGTCACATCAATTTGCAAGGAACAAACTCAAAAGGGCCAATTCCATATTTTGGCACTTCCCATTTAAGTAATAGCATGTGCTATTAAATGAAAGTTTAGGTCAACAATCCCTCAAATATTGGACATAGTCCTTATGTGTCACTCATGCATGCAACATTCTTACGAAAGTTTGTCTCTTGCCCACGAGTTTTATCAAACCCAGCAACAAATTGTTTAAAAAATTATTTTTGACTTACATTAAAAATAAGAACAAAGTACATATAATATAAATATTAGAAGATAACTAATTAAATGTCACTATTGTGATAACTTAACTCAACTCTCTAATCGACTCGAGTCAATTAAATTTAATTTAAGTTAATAATTTGAAATAATTATAATAAATTATTAATTTATGATAGATTTAGTTAGTTTAACTCAAATTTAAGAATTTAATTGAATCATTAATATTTAATTAATATAAGTATGATATTCATAAAATATGTGTTTTTTTGTTATTTTTAATCAAAATTTTAAAAAATGAATTTAAAAAAACTAAAACTTATAAGGAATTTTTTCAAAAATTTTACAAGTTAAAGAGTTTTTCTAGTGCCCTAATTATAATTCATCTAATCTCCGAGCCATCACTTTCCTTTCTGTTCAAACTTCGAGTTCATATATTAGTTTTCTTCTTGGAAATTGTTACCTTGTCCGTAAGCTATTCGACGGTTTATTCTGTACGTATTCAAAGAGTGGTACTTAAAATGAGTAGTAGCCGCAATTCTTACACCGCCATTGCTTACGATACATGTAGTATAAGAGTTCGCAAAACCGTTTTGAGTACTACTTATATCGTTAGAAAGCCTAATGTCGAAGTTTGAAACAAGCAAAGATGGTGGAGTTTTATGAAGAGACGGGGCCTTCTTCAACTTCTGAACGAGAAGAAGAAGAGGAGGAGGAGGAGGAGGAAGAAATAAGCTACGATGAACTCAAGAAGCGGATGTGGAAGGATAGTATTCGCATGCAGAAGATGAAGGAGAAGCTTAGTGAAAATGAGGAGTCTGAGGCAATAGCAAAACAAGAGGCTTCTCGTCGCAAGAAGATGTCAAGAGCTCAGGATTCGATCCTTAAATATATGGTGAAGATCATGGAAGTATGTAAAGGACGAGGGTTTGTTTACGGGATAGTTCCAGAGAAAGGGAAGCCAGTAACTGGTTCATCTGATAGCTTACGTCATTGGTGGAAAGATAAAGTCAGGTTCGATCAAAGTGCTCCTCGTGCCATTACTGAGTACTTGCCAGTTTTGGAGAAAGTAAGTGAGTTAGATCCAAACTCATATATGCATCTACTTCATGACTTGCAAGATACTACTTTAGGTTCTCTTCTTTCTGCTCTTATGCAACACTGTATCCCACCACAAAGAAGGTTTCCATTGGAGAGGGGTTTAGCTCCCCCATGGTGGCCAACAGGAGGAGAGCATTGGTGGGGTGAGCAAGGACCGTCACAAGAACATGGTCCTCCTCCTTATAAGAAACCGCACGATCTTAAGAAAGTTTGGAAGGTCAGTGTTTTGGCTGCTGTAATCAAGCATATGTTGCCTGATTCGGATCGTATGAGAAGATTGGTTAAGCAATCCAAGTGCTTGCAAGATAAGATGACGGCTAAAGAAACTGCGACTTGGTCAAAGGTTATAAATCAAGAAGAAGCTCTATTGCAGCAGACAAAAAGATGCCTCAGAATCTCAACCTCTGAAGAAGAAGAAGATAAGGAGGAAAAAGACAACGATTCCGCAGAGATCAGAAGCTCTAAGAGGAAGTATGAATCTAATGGGAAGGGCAAAGTTGGAAATCTAAATCCTGGAAGAAGCTTCAATTCCCATCAAAAACAACTATGCAGGGGCTTTGTAGATCTTTCAAGAACAGAAGACAAAACCCAGAATCCATACATTGTTGAAGAAAGTGATGCGAATTATGGGAACTCTGATTCATCTGGAAGCATTCTCTCCTTCTTTAACCAACCACTGATTAGCCCTCAGATCTCCGCAACCAGTGGGAATCCAACAAAAGGTTTAGGTGCTATTGATTGGGCTAATATGGAGTTAACAAAGGCCAATGACCTCCTTGATATTCAACACATGGCACACATTGGAGAAGGTTGCAGTACCAACAGTATCAATGACTATTCAACCTATTGGCCTGGTGGAATTGAAGATGCACTAGTAGACATAGTAAACTTACTTGATCAAGAAGAGACTTCAATTTGGGAGTTGGGATATGATGAATGAGAGTAGAAACCTTTATTTTTTATGATCTTCAAAAAATGTTAAGAAACTAGTGAAGATTAGGATAAGTCCTGAAATAATCAATATTGATCTTTATGCAATTAAATTTCTCTTTCTTATGGACTCGAAATCAATGAAATGGTTGTAATTTTGAGTTATTATTATTAAATAAATAAATTTCTACTAAAAAATATTAGATTTTTTTATGTTTATAATATTAATTTTTTTTCTTAATTTCACTTTCCATAAAATTTAGAAAAGCTTGTCATTATTCATATTGCGATAACATTCCTATTGTTGAAATATAAGTAGAACTTTGTCTTATATGGAAAGAATATATGGTCTTTGAGTATGCATATAAGTCTAATGAGTTACTCTTCTTATTACCAATTGGTTTTAGGATGGAGCCTTATTTGAGTTTATATGTGCTCAGTTTAGGCTCAATCATATAAAATTTAACATGGTATCAAAGCAGATTGCTCTTAGGTTACTCGTCACAATAGACTGTCACGTGTTGGGCTATAAATTAGCCAACTTCATTTGGGCTTATATGTGCTTAGTTTATTTAAGCTCAATCATATAAAATTTAACACCTATTTTATACTAATTTTTTCTTAATTTCATATTGTAATAATATTTTTCTCATTATTATTTTAATTATACTCTTAAAGCATGTGTGAACAGACATTTAACACAAAAATAAGTGAACATAGTTTTCTTTTTTGAATGAACTTAAAACGATGAGAGAATGCAACTTAATTTTAGGGTTTCGATTAGACCCCATAAAAGCTATGCCTCTGAGGTGTACAGTCGTCATATTCTAATCTCGCAGCAGCATAAGAGTAACCTTTTCTGAACCTGTTCACATTCCTATTCCTCATCTCAACCTCCACAGCAAATAGCGCACAAACTGGTCTGTGATCAGAAAATCTTGACTCTACTCTAATGTAGGACAATTGCTCGATGCCATTTCCACGCCAAAGTATCCTGTCACACCTGAAAAGTTTGTTCATAACTTTTAGCTTGCAATGTTTTCCTTTTTATCACTTGATGATATAATCAAAATTCATACGCTTGTTTTTGCTATGAATTGAATGTGATGTGTGTACCATGCAGGGGTTCTCCTTTTCTTCTTGGATTTGGCATTTTCTCCAGCATATGAATCTGAGTTCTGGGAATACTTGTAAGTTGGAGCAAACATGATCTTTCCTTCCCTGAACCCATTAAACACCCTTCCTGCTTCTCTCTCTAAATTTAGCTGCGCTCCACGTCAAGTTAATTGGTTACATATATTTTCTAAAATGTATAAATAAACCATGTTATTGTTATATTTTGTAGAACGTATAAGTAAGTCATGTTGTTATTTATAGTAACACTTTCTATTTTGACATTTTTAATAATACACTCAATGCAAATAGGTTAAGTAATACCCTCAACGCAAATAGGTTAAGTAATACCCTCAACGCAAATAGGTTAAGTTTTTATCATTTCTTTATAATTAGACTATTAATTTAGTATGTGTGATATTATAAATAGACAATATAAATTTATTAGGTGATGATATTAAAAGTGAAATTTGGTCTTTAACACTTCATAAGAAATATAAATTAATATGTATTGTTATTTTTAATACTATTTTTGCTTGTAATAAATACCATTTTAATAATGTTAGATATGCAAGAATGTCACGGTTTCGTACTTATAAAAGGGTATAAGAAACAAACCTGATCCTTCTCCAAAAGAGTATCCCAATCATTATCTTCTAGTAAAACTTTTGTTTCCTCATAGCTTAAGGCCACGCGATAATTCAAGTCTCCAAGCCAAATTACACGACTGAGAATAGAGAAGAAGGGATAAACATAAAATAATCTTAAAAAAAGAAGGAAAAAAAGAAGAAGAAAATATAATTAGCATACTCATGATCTTCTATTCTTTCAGGAGCTGGTCGTTTTGAATGCTTGCAAATTTTGGTGAATTGTGTGCTTTTGAGTATCTCAACAACATCAGCATTCCTCTTTATCTCATCACCTTCTTTTTCCCCAGAAGCTAAGTGACTACAGACGAAGCAAAAGGTGGTTCTATGCAATGACATGCTTACAGATATACATCCCTGCAATAACAAGGTACACAATACTAAACATAAGAACAAAACTGATCTCTAAAAGATTCAAGTTAAAAATCCTTACCTTGTTGCCAAGACAACCCATTATTCCTCTACCTATGGTAGAGATTCTAAGATGAGCAATGTGAGGCACCAACTCCTTTCTTGCCCATATTGAAAGGAAAAGACCAACCATCTGTTTAGTTGCAATCAGGTTATAAGTCAGAGGTGACGTAGGGAAATTGGTCAGACATAGCTGGTCACTAGCATTGATCTCTTGACCATCCTGATCTGCAGATGAAGAATCTACTTTAATCATGGATTCGCTGACTTTTCTACCTCTACACCTCTCTTTGGTTTGAAACTCTAAAGGACAATTACACATCTTCAGGATGCTACTGTCTGCCCTTAAATTCCTACTTAGGACTTTAAGAGAAGGTTTGTGGAACAGATTATGAGTTCTCGAGTCCTTGTTGCTGTGATGGTTATTGTTATTGCCGGAAACTTTTGATTTAGGACTTAATTCACCGGAGGAGAGAATGTCATGTTGTGACCTGTTTAGTGCCTGGTTTATGAGAGCCACCCATTTTGCAGCAGGTTCATTGTCTTCAATCACCAATACATTTCCGGCACTTAGTGGAACAATTTCTTGAAACCTGATATTGGACATACTTTAATTTAGGCAACTCGTCTGCTACAACATGTTCTTGATGTCAACTTAGGGTTGCTAAATTGAAGATCTTATCTTGAATTATCAAAAATCATAGTTTTCTCATCTTCTGCATTAATATCTCTAAACATCATATTAGTTTAAATTATTTTAAAATGTATTAAAATATTAGCAATCTAAGAAGTGATCTTTTATTATGTGTCCATCAATTTATTTAAATGAAATTGGTAAAATTATAATTCAATTGTACTAAAATGTATTTATTTGATATATAATTAACAATTAGTCATAAGATAACTTATGTTAAAATACTTGACTAAAAATGTGATTGTTTTCTTAAAATTTATAATATTATAAAATATTTTTAAAGAATTTAAAATAATAAATGTGATTTTTAGAATGAATATAACTATAAAGGAGTTTTTATGTTTTTTTTTTACCTTTAACATTGTTCCATGTAGCTATATCATTTATTAATCAAGACCATAAAATTACCTAATTCATGTTTAAGCCATTTTCAATATAACTTGCAATTTTAGAAGGTTTAGCTAATTTTAGACATCATACCCACAGATATATATATCTGAACAACCCTCAACTTGCAGAAACTCTTCAAGATTGATTCCGCAATCAGGTGCCTTGCCTCCTACATTCCATGTTGCAACGGATAACCTAGAAGCCGAAATTCATCCATTTAGATGTCAGACAAATCGCACGAACAAAAAACAAGAAGAAGAAGAAGAAGATACAATAGCAATAAGAATCATTTTGTACCTAAATTCTTTAATTTCTGTTTCTGTTGTCAAGGATTGTTCAAAGTTCGATAAGTTTAGGCCTTCAATATCTGGACTACTCTCCTTTCTTCCTGCAAGGAATTGGTCACAATGAAATATATTAGCATCATGATTAATGCAAATATGATTAGATCAATTATTTCTGAGTAAAAGATTATTAAGTACAATAATCACTAATTAATAATCATAAAACTACAAAACTGTTTGTTAAAATATTGATAATTCACATATGAACCTGAGAATTTTTTGCAAGTGTTAGGAGATGGCTCGACGAATTCTTTTGCTCTTGGTTCCAACTTTTTGTGGTCATCTAGCGAAAAAATTCAGTAAAAATTTTAAATTACTTATTTAATATAATATATTAGCCATATGATTAATGATAATATGATTAGATCAATCGTTTCTGAGAAAGAACAAGAGATTACTATGATAATCATTAATAATCATAATGCTAATATTGATAATTAACGTATGAACCTGAGATTCTTTTGGCAGTGTTAGGAGAAGGGTCGACAAATTCTTTTCCTCTTGGTTCTACCCTTTTGTGGTCATCTAGCAAAAAAAATTCAATTAAAAATTTTAAATTACGTATTTGATATAATATATGAAAGTGAAACCAAAAATTAAAAAAAGAAGAGAAAAGAAAAGAACTCATACGATACCTGCAGAAACTCCATCACTGTCTGATCCTGACACATCCTCATTGGAGCCTCCTCTGTTGCTGCTTTTCCCAAAAATCTTGGGAATTATAGACTGCACAACCATAAGCATAAGAATAAAACTGATGAAGAACATGAAAAAATACAATAATAACACTACTGAGATCGAACAATACCTTTTTTTTCTTGTCATTCTTCACAGAATTGTCAGGTGTATGAGGAGGGCTACTTGCTTTGGTCATTTCTGTATTGAGGTCATTCATTAATTATTGTATTCAGTAAAAACGAATCAAAAAGTTGTATCGACCCTTTTCTTTTCTTGCAAAATAACAAGAAACTAATCTGAGAATTTTGATGGAAACTCTGAGATTGAATGGAAACCAGTTTCTGGGTTCTCTCTGATCATGACATCTGATGTTTTTTTTTTCCTTTTTCTTTAAACATAAACTCAATGAATTATGTATATTGGTGACAAATAACGAAGATAAAAATGTTTTATGATTTGTTACAGAGATGAGATTTTGGTGCCAATGTTTTCGGGACAGCCAGGAGGTGAATAAAAAACCGTTGAGTTACAGTTCGTGACAGTCCAACTACTTTAACGAACCCTTGTCCTTACTTATTACAATGATTCATCCCAAACCACATACTTCGCAACCACTTTTGAGAATGATAAAGCTCATCTTTAATTATGGTACCCTTCGTTGTAAGAATTTAAATGGTACAACTTACAAAAGAGAATGAGTCATGGTACAGACTTTTGGTCATTAATGTGTTTCTTTTTATTGTGCAATTATCACTTTATTTTTAATTAATTTTATTTTTTCCTTCATGGCATTCATGTTATTTTTAATCATATCAATTCTTATCCATTGTGTATATATATATATATGTATATATATAGACACACACTAATATTCTAATTTGCGAGGCATATTCATCGCCAAGTTTTGTTCAGTAGCATATGGTTAAAAGGTTTTAATATAAAATTTCATGGTTAAAGACTTGATTAAGTTTCTCATTTAAAAAGTTACAAT
>JANZXP010000194.1:31961551-31978489 GCA_027576715.1 Erythroxylum flavicans | reverse complement strand
TGCTCCAACATACCATTATCGTAGGTTATGTTCCCAAAAGCTTGGGTATGTACCCTATGATAGTGGGATGTTGCAATTGGGACTTCAATACTTATATATATTCGATTATGTGATTTAATGAAAGTTTCTTATTTGTGACAAAAATGCCAAAAAAGAGGAGATTGTTAAGAACTTTATTATTTATTTCATTATTTAATTTTGGCATTTTTGAGTATTGGATTCCAGACAAGGCTTCAAAAATCTAAATTGAGATGAGGTGTAAACAAGTAATACTTTTTATTTGAATTGGATTCTTGGATAAGACTTTTAAAAAAAAGAAGTATATCTTTAATTAAATTGGGAGTGGATTATGTCAGATCATGGATAAATATAGTGATTAATAAGGCTATAGAGAGATATGCTTGTGGGGGTGATTTTGCTAGAGTATTGGCATTGGATGACTGGTTTTGGTATGGATATTGTAAGATAGCTGGAGTGCTTGTTACGTGAAGCATTTCAAATCTTAGTTTTACTGTGTGTGTGACTATATTTTCGACACTACACACATGATGTTTTTTGGGATGTGTTGACGGTGAATGGATGAGTGATGGGGTTGTCTTTGATCTAATTAATTACTCTTTTGAGGGAGGCTTGCGTGCGACTTGGTCTCCATCTTGGGGTGGGTTGATATATGGTGAATGGGCAGATCACGTTGCTGGTTGTGCAGAAAATTGGGAGATAGCTGAAAGTGTGATATGGTGTGCATGAGCCATCATTTTGGAAGGTGTTGTCGTATGTTGAAGGAAAGTGTTAGTGAACTATAGATTTTGTGATGGTTATTGCGTGATTTCTTCCTTGCCTTATTTTGGCTTGGTCTTTGTCTTGTCTAGGTTTATCGCAGGTGAATATTAATTGTTGACTGATTTTTTTGTGTCTACAACATCTTGGAGTGGGTTGTTTCTATGGGCTATCATACTTGGCGTTTTCATCTTGCAACTATGAATTAATGCTGTTATTTGCGTGGATCAGTCCATAGTCTGTGATGACAACTTTTAGACCTGTTTTAGTATAGTTGAATCTCTAGGGGAGTTGTTTTTTTGTTCTTTCTTAAATGTTCTTATTTAAGTTGAATTTTTGTTTAACCACTTGAGTTATTTATATAGTGTTCTTTCGTTAAAAGATTATTGAGAAAAATTCTCTGTTGAGGTTAATATGAGTCAGTAGTGTTATTGGATGTGAAATTCTTTTACGAGTAGTGAAGACGAGTGATAGTGTAAATGGTTGAGTAATGTTGGCTCAGTAAAGCCTTGTATAAAACTATTGTCATTCGTGAAAGTGTTAAGCTGGGTGAGAGACTCGCAGACGTAGGCAATGTATGCCGAACTGCGTTAACAAATATCGGTATTGATTTATATTTGTGCGTTTAATTTTTCTAGTTTTTTATTGTGCTAGAAACTGCTGCGGCAAAATATGAAAGTTTGCGAAACCAATAAACCCCTACGATTTTTTCATTTTCTAAAATGCATTGATCATATAACCCTTTTTTTAACTATAATGCTATAAAATGCATTGCTTAGTCTTGTCTCTACTTTTATAGATTCAAGAGTCAGACTCTAAAAACGCATCGGCATCACACACTCCCCCTAAACTTTTAATTGAAACCTTTAGTTTGAATCGTGCACTCGAAAAATCAAATGAATTCCTGAGGATGTCTTGTCTCAACAACAACAAAAAACCCACCAACATAACCAATTATCATTTAACAAGACAAATTTGCTTTACCATCAAGTATTATACTCTATGAGACCAATTACTCGTTATAGTCTCAACTAATGGAAATGTGAATAGGAGTACACAATAAAGCTAGATATCTCATTGGAACAGCAGAAAAACCTCCATATGAAGATCAAAATTTTAAGACATAGATTACTGAAAATTAAAGAGTGAAAATTTGGTTTACTGATTCAACGAGTCTGTCGCTAATGCAATGATTTATTTGTCTTTCTACTGCCAGAGAAATATGGGAGATTATGTCAAAATTTTCTATGATAGATCTAATGAAACTTGTCTCTTTAAATTGAATCAGAAATCTTTTTCAACTATACAAGATGATATTATCAACGTACTATAATGAGCGTGTGGCCATTTTTCAGGAAATTGATCACAGATCAACTTCTCAAGAAGGGACTATTGAAGGAGCAGTTTAATTACTTTAAGTAATGACTAAATTTTGAGTTCATATTTTCCTAAGTGGACTTGATTATGAATTTGATCAGCTTCTAGGAGAGATGTTACGCAAAGACTTGGAAAGCCCATATGCATATGTAAGGAGAAAGTATCGACAAAGATAAATAATAGGAGGACCTCACTCAATCTCTGAACACTCGGTATTGCTGGCTAATTAAAACCGACAAAGATCATCATCTTGCTCAAGAAAGAACCGCCAAAATAAATCTAACAATTTTGTATGTGAATACTGTCCTAAAACAGGTCACTTGAAGCAACGCTGTTATAAAATTATTGGATATCTTGACTGGTGAAATTTTTCAAAAAAAATCACGAAAAAAGACTACTGGAATGGCTATGGTGGCAGTGATGAATGAAGTGGAATCTAAAGAAGAGGAAACGATAGTGACCATGACAAATATTGCTCATTTAGATATTGTGGGTAAGGCAAATGTTTTCTATACAATTTTTAGGAAAATATCTAAATTATTAATACAGGTGCATCTAATCATATGATTAGAGATTCTAGTTAATTACAGTTCATCAGTTTATCCCTTCAGTCCATTGTTTTCACAATCGATGGTAGTATGTGCTCTATTGTTGGGTAAGGCTCTGTTAACTTGTTTAATCCTCTTACACTAAATTTAGTTTTAATCACTTGAGTATAATCTCCTATATGTTGGACAGATTACTTTATCTCTAAAATGTACTGTAACTTTTTAACCTTCATTTTGTGTTTTTTTAGGATATTTTGACCTGAAAGATTCTTGATTATGGTTTTAAACGAGGCTAACTATATTACTTGGATTTAACAAAGAATGGAGGACAAAATTTCATATATATGCATATTAGACTAATAGTCAAGAAAAGCATGAGCAAATGTTTAGTTATGGCATCGATGGGTTGGTCATCTATCTTTTGGATATCTTAAAAAATTATAGCCAAGTCTTTTTTCAAACTTAAGTGATTCAGATTTTTTATGGCGATGTTTATGAACTTGCAAAAAGCCATCATGTTCCTTATTTCACTAGTTTAAATAAAAGTTCTGAGCCATTTGTACTTATACATTTAGATGTTTAGAGACCTGCAAAAATTCCTTCACTGTCTAAGGTTAAATACTTTGTTACGCTTATTGATGAATGTACACATATGACCTGGATATAACTACTTACGAAAAATAGTGATGTTGGTATAGCATTTCAAGAATTTTGCAACATGGTGAGCACCCAATATCAAAAACCAATTTAGGTGCGGCAAACTAATAATGCCATGAAATTTATGGATGCCACTCTTGGAAATTTTTTGCATCAGTTTGAAATTCAACATCAGACCTTATGCACTTATACTCTACAACATAATGGCTTAGTGGAAAGGAGGAATGGACAAATATTAAAGGTGGTACGTGCTTCTGTCTTTCGAATGAGCATTGGGGAGAAGTAGTAAAATCTGTTGTTTATCCTATCAACAGAGCACCATCTTGGGTTTTAGATTTTCAAACTCCTCAATAGAAAATATAATCCTTACTTGTATTTCCTTGTTTTCCTAATCCCTGAACCTAGAGTTTTTAGTTGTACAATGAATGCTCATATCCCAAAGATTTTGATAACTAAAATTAATCCTTGCGCAAAAAGATGTGTGTTTTTTAGATATTCATATTTTCAAGAGGGGTATCGGTGTTATGATCCTCAAACTCAAAAATTGCATGTAACTTTGGATGCCTCTTTTTGGGAGTTAGAACCATATTATTCAGGGGGAGTTTCAACATCTTCCTTTCTAGGGGAGAACGCTGGTAAAGGGAATATATTACAAGGCATATCAAGAAATGCAAATGAGTGCTTACAACTGGACGAAGTTGTCGATATTCTAGGCAATGCAGATGAATGTTCTGAACTAGAAGAACAGCCTAGTAATGCAGACTTGCCTATTTTAACACCACTAATCTAAGGGTCAATCTAGAATATCCAAAATGACGACTCTTAAGTAATCTCCAGTCTATTATCTAATAATTCTAGTAATGAGTTTCTTGTTCCTCTTTCGAGATATCCACAAAGTTTGCACAAAGGCGTGTCAAAGAAACAATATGAATCTGATCTCAACTCTGATGTCAAATACCTTATCAACAATTATGTTTTTACTCAAAATTTTTCTAAGTCAAATGCATTTGTTTCAATCAATTGTCTAGATTTTTATTCCTAGTAATGTGTAGAAAGCTTTGAATGATCCAAAGTGGATTAAAGCAATGAATGACGAGATGGAAGCCTTGCAAAGGAACTCTACTTGGGACCTTGTTTCATTACTCGAAGGAAAGAAAACAATTAGGTGTAGATGGGTATATATTGTGAAACTTACGGTTGATAGCAGTATCGGCAAGTATAAAACAAGGTTGGTTGCAAAAGGTTATACATAAAAGTATGGAGGAGATTACAAAGAGACCTTTGCACTAGTAGCCAAGTTAGATGTAGTTTGCATTCTCATTTACATTGTAACAAATTGAGAATGACCCCTAAAATAGTTTGATGTTAAGAACGCTTTCCTCAATGGGGATCTAGAAGAAGAGGTATACATGGAGCTACCACCATGTGTGAAGCTTGGTTCATGAAATAGAAATAAAGTTTGCAAGTTAAAAAACTCATTGTATGGGCTCAAGCAATCACCTAGAGCTTAGTTTGGGAGATTTTTTATAAAAATGAAAGCTTTCGGTTATAAATAAAGTGTTGTAGATCATACCTTGTTTATAAAATAAAAAGGAGGTAAAGTAACAGTTTTAATTGTGTATGTTGATGATATGGTATTGACAAGAGATGATTGTGAAGAGACGAAGCTCCTACAAGAACACTTAGCTACTAAATTTGAAATGAAAGACCTAGGACAACTTAAAACTTCCTATGTATTAAGGTAGTAAGGATAAATCAAGGAATTTATCTTTCATAAAGAAAATACATACTTGACCTCTCGACTAAAATTGGAATGCTTGCCTGCAAACCAGTTGAAACTCCTATAGAAATTAATCATAAGCTTGGAATTTTCCAAAATCAAATTCCAACAGATATAGGGCGCTATCAATAGTTAGTTGGGGGTTAATTTATCTATTTCATAGTAGGTCAAAGATAGTGTATGCAGTGAGTGTTGTTAGTCAAGTTATGCATTAGTCGAGTGAAGAATATATGGATGCAGTATACCAAATCTTAAGGTACTTAAAAGGCTCTCAAAGAAAAGGTTTATTCTTCTCAAAGAATAAAGTTTCCAACATTGAAGGATACATGGATATGGATTAGGAAGGTAATCAAGCAACCAAAAAATCTACATTTGGTTGTTTTACTTTTGTGTAAGGAAATCTTGTAACTTGGAAAAGCAAGAAATGAAATGTTATTGCAAGGTCAAGTGCAAATGCTGAGTTTTAAGGTATGGCTCATGGAATATATGAATTATTATGAATTAAGCATCTTTTATCATATTTGGGGATTGAGCGTACAAAACATATGAATCTTTATTGTGATAATAAGGTTGTTATTGAGATTGCACATAATCCTTTACAACATGATCATACCAAATTGAGAGACATTTCGTCAAGGAAAAGATAGATCAAAAGATTATTTAGTTTTTTTTATGTCAAGTTCGAAAATCAATTTGTTGATGAACTTACAAAGGTAGTTTCAAAAAAGGCGTTTCATAATGTGATTGGCAAGTTGAGCATGTTGGATATTTATGCTCCAATTTGAGGGGAGTGTGGAAGTTATCTATTAATTTGGATAATATACTAGGATAAATATAATTTTTTAAAGTGGATAAATATACTAGGATAAATATAATAGGAGTTTGTTAGAGTTTTTCTTAAAATATAGTTCAACTTCTAATCTGGTTTTTAAAACATTGCTATTATTTAAGCCATATTACAATGATTTTTATCTTATTACCATAGACAAATTAAGAAACCAAAAAAATCTCAAATTAATTTTGCCAGCATATAGAAATTCCTTATAATATAAACTTGATATATTAGAAATATTAAAACTAGTTTTGTTGAATTTAAGTTCTTTCAGTGTACTACACATGCCATGACAACATTTCAAACCTAGCCATTTGGCCCCGTTTGGTTGAAGGAAAAGTTAAGTGAATTTGGAATCTGATTTTTCGAAAAATAAATCTATGAAAAGTAAAGATATTCACATGTTTGGATACTTATAAGAATTCTAATAGGAAAAGTTGGGTGGATTCTTATTATAGTATTTCGTATGCAACAATATTTCATGGAATGTAATTTAATTTTGACTTATGTTTCCAATTATATCCTTACAAACCGAATAAAAATTGAAATCGTTAAATAATGTTAATTTGTAATACAAGTTATATTATTAAATGTTAATTTTTCATTTTTGATATTCTAATCATATAATACTATTATATCATAAATATAGTATTGAAAAATACTAACAAAACCTCAACTGAGTATAAAGATAAATCTTAAAATTTAAATCAAATAACAAAATTTTTACTAACATTGAAAAAAATATAAATAGTACATTAAAATTAGGCCGAACCAAATTTGTCACGTACCTATTTGAACCCTACTTGCAAAGTTAAATTTTTTTTGAAAAATTAAAGTTAATTGTATTAAAGAAAGTGAAGGGCAATAAGTGTATTTGAGAGTAACATACTCTCCTATTACAATATGAATCAACAATTCACTACAATAAGGAGACAAACATCAGCAAATTAGGTTCCTAAACGAGGCCATCGACACCATATTTTCCACTAAAGAAGTTGGACGACGCCGTATGAAGTAGTGGCCAAGTAAAACGACATCAAACCAAGGTATAGTGCAAAAGGAGTTAAGTACCCCATCCTTCCTTCAAATCATTGCGAGAACGTTCCAAATTAGGGTTGGGATCCTTAGGCAATCGTCATCACTGTTCATAAGAGCGAGCCAAAGTCCAACTCCATGTTTATGGAAATCTCACCTTACTGAAGCTGCTTTTATACAGCAGTTCCATGTTTATGTAAAGAGTTTGAGGATCTCGTAAAGCAACATGCACTAGCAAACTTTCTCAGGTAAGAGCTAAACTCTTGTTCCTTTATCTTAATTGAGTTTGCTCTATTTTCTAACATAAATATTGTTCTCTACCTTTTTAAATAATTGATTGTAGCACTAAATCTACGGAACGTTCCTTATTTTGAATCTTTCGTTGATTTCTTTCTTTCCATATCTCTTGAGTATATATAACTAAAAATAACACCTTCCTCTTTCATAGTGGAGCGAAAGCTTACGCTTCAGCTAGGAACTTAACTATCTCAATAATCGAATTAGAGGACCCATGCCATGAGAGAAAATATCTAATCATGTTACAAATAGCAATGCAAAAAGGCAGAGAAAGAACAAATAGTCCTTTATTTCTATTTCTTCCTTACACAGACAGCGGATTTGATCCAGATTCTAAGTAAATTGAAGTATATCCATAATTGCTATTATGTTCCTAACTACTAGCCATAAAAGGAAAGTTGTACTTGGTCTAAGTATATTATTCTAGATAACCTTAGCTCAGGATCATCTTGATCTGAATGGTAAACTCATTTCTTATAAGTTTTGCTAGAAAGGCTATCAATAGGAGTTCCATGCCACATATAACAATCATAAGAGTTAGAATCACGAGAATAAGGTGGTTTAAGGTGCTAGATTGCATCAGGAAATTGTAGCCGGTCATTTTAGTTGATAAGAACTACCACCTTAGTTTTGTGATCTAGCCTTGAAAAACATTAGGGTTTAAGAAAAGGGGACCAAATCTAGTCCAATTGTCGTGCCGTCAGAAAGAAGTCTTTTCATTCCCAATTTTACAACAAACATCGTAAGCTATTTCATCCTTTTTTAAAAAATTTTGATTAAGAAACCCTTTCAAAAAATAACTATGAATGCTTGTCTTAAATCATTCTCTAAATTCTCTTTATTAAAAAGATATTATTGGCAACTCCTACTTACATGATTCCCTTTCTCCCTTACTCCTTTCTCCTTTGTTTACTCAAATCTTCCCATTTGACTTTAGAAAAGCCTAAACTTCCATTTGCTTTACCCGCAAAGCTAACTTTAGCTTTATAAGAAGTGAAAAACAGGGAAGCAGAAAGGGTTAAAAATAATTGAAGAGAAAACTTTGACTTGGTGAATTATAAAGTTCATCAAAAATTCTTCATTAAAGTACTCAATGACAAAGTACAGGACAGCCTATCCCACCGTGACATTCCAATTTCAACTCCAAGATTCTCACATCTTTTCACCTTTCCACAACCCCCCCAGTCAATCCTTCGTAATGGTAAACAGTACAACGTATTAGGTAAAACTCTACTGACAACTAATAATTACAGCACCGATCAATCTTCAAGCTTCCTCGATTACTTTACTCGTTTCGCTTCTTGTTTTGTTTTGCCAAACAGGAAGGCTTTTTTCGTGGGATGCACTTGCCTCTCATGACTGCCCTGTCTTTAAGTTTGATGTCCTCTACTGTTTCCTTCGTTTCAGCCTTGGTGGTCCTGAACCAAAACGTGTTAAGTGTACTGTCAGATTTCAATTATATGAGGAAAATGAGAGAGTTCGTACTTCGTACAAGTTATAATATTGATCTAACTTGTACGTCTTATGTGACATCACTTCAAAAAGTGATACTACCTTTTCACTTCCACGCGACAATCTTTCGGAGATACAGCTGAGATTTTGAAAAAAAAGTTAACCAAAACTATACAAGCAGTAGTTTCCTGGAATTAGATTTTACTTATATGAAGTCTACGTGGTTAAAATTAACTGAAACATGTTAAAACGCTATTTTTAGCACATAGAATCTGATGCCGAATTAGACATGGTTAAGTATTCCAAATAGATAAATTAACGATTTAAGCAAATGAGATTATGAGAAGACCTATACTGCTCAGACTTCGAAAAATATATAATATGTTCGTATAGAATAAGTCGTACTCCAACGTCAGAACATTTCATCCTGATTAGAGAAATGGATAGGCCTCACATAAATGGCTAAAAGCACAGAAGATGTGGACCCTAACCTTTTTCACTAGATCCTGGAAAGCTAAAGTCACATCACTGGAGCTGTAAATCCAAACGAAAATGTTAATCTGCAACTGACCTTTCTTCTTTGTAAGAATTTGATCTCTTCAACTCGACCTCGGTCAGACACATAGCACGATTTTCACTCATAGACTCAACGATACTGCCACTGAAATACTCCTTTTCTTCAGCCTGTAAATTGCCGAACCTAGGATTTTCAGACATGTAGTCGATGATGCCCTCTTCAACAACCTTAACCGCACTCTTGCATAAAACCCCCCGGTGAAGATCAGTTTCGCTTCTTCTGATCGATATGTCACTGTTCATTTTCACCGGTGGTCTTATAGTTGGCATGCTGTTCTTTGCCTTGGGTATAGTTAAGTTTCCACATGAGATCAGATGAAGTAGGACCGAGTTCCGGCTCGTGGTCGACTGTACCGGAACTGGGTCGCCGTCTTCGAACCTTTTAGGGGTGGTGCTGGCATTGGTGGTGGTTTTGGTCGGTGTGTTTTGGGTTGGTTGGCCGGAGAGAACCGAGGGTGGTGGTGGTTGGGGAGAAGAGCTATGGTTGGTTGAATCCTTGTTGGTGGTGAGGTTGACGTTAGTGGGTCGCTCCTCGAGTTCGTCGGTGGAAACACCTCTTGAACAACGAGAGTGAGGTGTTGTAGAGCTCGTGTAGCTTGTTTTCTCTTCGTCCTCGTACTCTTCTGGTGATTCTTCAATGTCTTCCTCTTCCTCTTCTTCATATCCTTGATATTCGTTCTTGGCATTTTGAGTTGCATCAAGCTTTCTGCTTTGACTACTTGAGGAAAGTTGTTTCCTTTTTGTGTAGACTACATTAGGTTCTTGAATCGATTGTCTGCTATTGTTAACATGAAGAAGTTGGAACCTTTCTGCTACAAGAACAGAAGAGTTTTAACTATTGTTAGAACTTTGAACATTCTTAATGTGGACATTAAGATTACAAGTTGAAGACTGACCAGAACATCCTTCAACCAGTTCAGACCCTTTGAGTACGTACTCAGCCCCTTCAGATGGATAGATGACATCACTTTCTGCTAAGTCATTCCACACATAGCCATTTTTGTAGCTCCTTAAAAGACCCAACAGAAGCTAACATTAATAATGGATCAAAGACACACGAGAATGTTTGTGTACACATAGATACCTCTTGCAAGACCATGAATATAAAGAGGGCATGCCTTTTCCTCTAAGAACTGTTAGCCGATCTATAACATCTACACACGAAAAAACAATACAACATAAGGGAAGGGCATGTGAAATGAAGCAAGAACAATGATCAAGAACTTTTCTGTTACCTCTCAAACGAAGGGGTTGGTTGGCCAAACGAGGAACTTCCATGTAATGTGGGTGTTCAAGCTGGCCATTTCTCGACAAGTAGTAAACAACCTGAACCTTTTTGACGGGTTTGACGAGTTTTTCCCTCTGCATGCACACTTTGGCCCTGTCTGGGCTGTTTTCTCTTTCTCTGCCACTTCTGGGTCGAGCTTCCATGCGTGTTCTTCGTCACTCTCACTCTGTTGTTGAAGCAGAAGCTTTGTTCTTGAAGGGATCGACTTTCCCGACGGACCAAACAACCCCTTTCTATTTACTTACACTGAGTGAAAAGGAAAGGTAACAACGACCTTTCTTAAAGACAAAAGGCATCAAAAGGCGCGAGAAGACATGAACTGATCACACAGACATCATTTACTTTGGATGCTATGAGCTGGGTAGAGGTAAATATGGAGAGAGAATAAGAAAAGAATGTTAAGTGTAGGGTTGCGATCGCGTCCGGTGGATTTATTTTGACTTTGGGTTGGATTTTCTCTGATCCCAAACAGTACAGAGGTCAGAAAGTAGACAAATTAGATGCCTGTGTGCAACAACCTATGACGTGAATTTTTTCCCCGCAAATGAGCAGGAGGGCCTAGGCGTCAACGTCCTTCAATAAAACCTTTGTATGGGATAGCACAGCACATTACTGCTGGTGATGAACCTGCTCACTAACCAGCCGTTAAATTGACTTTAGATTTCCGACAAGTTGATAATATAGTTTCACTTAAATTTAATTAATTTAAACATCATGATTTTTGTATAAATAGAGTCAAAAAAGACTTTACAAAATTTTTAAAATATATTTTTGATCAATAAATTTAAAATAATTAAACTTTCGTTTTACAATAAATGAAAATTTAATAAATTATTTTTTTGTCAATTAAGTAACAAGACATTTTAATACTTTTAAATTTTTATTAATAGATTCTACTACTATATATAAGTCATACTATAACAAGTTACATCCAATCACAAAATTTAAAAATTAAGTTATGTTTTTATATACATTAGTATAATATATTGTGTCATATGACTTACAGTTGATAATAATGTGTATTAGATGATTTTAAAAAATATCATGTCAATAATAACGTAACAATTAAATAACAAAATTTAAAATTTTTGCTGGGAACTTATGTTAAAAGTTTTCATAATGTTATAATCTAAAACCTTACGGTTGAAATTATATTTTGATGAAAATTTAAAAATTTTAATTGCACTTTTTGCTTTAAAATTAATTAATAAAAATTATTTTTTAGTCAAAATTTAAGTGAGATAGAGTGTCTAATTAAAGAAATGATACAATTTTATTAAATGGGTAAAACAAGCTAAGTTAATAAAATAATAATTTTTTATTAATTTAATGATAGGACCAAATTCGATATTTAGCTTAAAAAATGTGTCATCCCTACTAGTACTTTAGGCTTAATGTAGCGCTTGATAGAGTACTGAAAAGAATTGAAAGTTATGTTTATTTACTTAATCGCGAAAGTCAAATTCGAATGTCTTATAATACTTCATTTGACATTCTCTTCTCGTGTAAAGTTGCGTTCCAACTTCCAACATGTTCATGTTAGTGAATTATTGATAAGACTTGAATGCAAAACGAGTAGCACACATCCATCCAAACTCGCCAAGAGTATACATACATACAAGATATCGACAATATAAAATGCCTTCTTTAAAAAAAAAAAAAGAATAACTTGTAGTTGTTATCCTTTAAATACATACTGGATAAATTTTCGAATTGACGTAATAGTCTGCAGATCACGTCAACTGAGTTTTCCACACTAGACAAGTCCTGTACGATAGGTTCAATCGAAAAAGCGTAAGTAAGAGGTTCGAACATAGGATCTTTTAATCTTATGCCCCCTACTCTACCAACTCGATTACTCCTAAGGAACTTAAAATGCAATTATAAGCAATATTTAAAACTATAACAATGCCTTTATATAAATGACACGTCTATATGGAATCTTAATTACATGTTACATATGCATAATTCATTGGCATTTGTATGATAAAAAATTCCCATTAATCTCAAATTAAAAAATTTTAAATTCATCATACCATTTATACAAAATTTTTACAGTCCTTTCTAAAATTAAGGTAAGTGCACAAGACACCTTATTTTATGGGGGTCTCGAGAGGATCATAATGTACATAATCGTCCTTTTGTATTTTTACAAAGAGATTGCTTCCGTGACTTGAACCTGTGACTTTATTGTTGAAAGCCCTAACTCACATCCAAAAGTTAGCTTGAGAGGGAAAGTTTGCACACTATTATAAATGGCTGAATGCACTCACACTTATCTAACGTGAGATTCTTGACACACCCTCTTAGACATCATGTTAAACAACCGTTTCATCACAAAAGCTTAAACTGTTGTGTGAGGCCAATTTAATTGATTTTATATATTCACTAATATAACCTCTCAAGTGAAAGCTTTTTAGACTTAAAATTTACACAGACTCACTCTATTTTGTGTTGAATAATAAGTGGATAGTAAGATTCAAACTCATGCCCATTTAATCATAGAGACTTTGATATCATGTATTAAAAGTCATTAAAATTACAATAACAAAATTATGAAATCTTGATGTGCATAAAATATTCCTAAAAGTGGTTATAATTTTTTATTCAATAAAGATCTTAATGAAATATATAAAATATATTTTAATATAATTATTTTTCTTCAAAATTATGGTTTTTCTTGAATATTTTTTTCTTCTATAATTCTACTTCTCGTTGGCTTTGTACATAGATCTAAAAGTTGAGTCAAAGAAGTGTCATTGCTCTCGCAATCATGGCTGATGATTACCTATGATAAAGTATCTTGAAAAGTCAACACTATAGTTACACCATCAAATATGAGTCAGTATGAGAATAATTTCACCCTAACATAAACTAAGAATGACAAGACCGGTCCCCCGTCAATCTTTTTAAATTTAAAGTATAAAATAATATTATTTTTAATTCAAGCCAAGTTTAAGTTATTCATTAGCCTATTTAATGTTTAATTCTTTTAAATAAAACGATATCATTTCATTTAAAATAATTAAATTTTGAGTTAATTTAGACCAAGTTTTATTTATTAATCAATTTATTAAAAACACTTAAATCTAAATGCATACTCGTTATTATCTCTGACAAAAACATATTTTCGCTTTTTGACTTGAATTTGATGTAGTAACAATTTAGTCATATAAGCTAATAATTCTTGTTTATTAAGTAAACATATACCTGTATTTTATTATTTTTACGGCATATATTTAATAATATATTAAAATTAAATGATAAAATAAATAAATTAAAAAGATATTTATCTTTATCGGATAAGAATTCGTTCAAATTTTTAATTTTTATTATAGTTTAAAGACCTTTTGAAATTACTATGCATCTATTTTTTTGAAATTACTAAAAATAAAAATTACATTATATTGTGATAAAACAACAACACAATTTTGCTCAGTCAATTGAATTTTTCAACTCTGGAATTGGACTGACTTTTATTGAAATGTAATATCCTAATTATTGTAGAAAGTATTTCCTTTCTTAATTGGATGGCTTCAAAGCCTATTTATAACGGGATATCATCCTCTTTAAGCATGATTACACTTGCATTAGAGTTCTTTAATCAATAGTCCTTTTGTAATCTCTTATTATTATATGTATGATACATAATTATTCTTAAAATTAATCTTCTTAAATATTATACACAGAAAGTGACATGTTCAAGTCAATTAATATTAACTGATATGAACAATCTTCGATTCTAACTAAATTACACTCGAATATCTTTTTTGAGCGAGTCATGAAGTCCCGAGGTGCCATGTGAGGAACTTTATGTGATATGTGAACAGAAGAAGCTTTCAATTTTTCTTATTCTCGGCTTAAAGTCAATTAAGTAACTTTATAATTAATGCAGTCCTCGTAGCCTGAGCTAACGGTACAGTTTTGTTGTGTAGTGATTGTCTAGTCAAGTCACGCGAAGTCTAGAACAATCCGAATCTCTCACGTCCCCACCTAGACTTATCGGATACCTGGTTCCCACCGTTGGATTTTAACTTGTTCCATAAGTCGTCACTTCAAGAACGTCCATCTATTTTTAGGTCACATCCTTTTCATGTCTTTATAAGAGGTTTAATGGTTTTTATTACTTCGGAGGTTAGGAGGGAGGGGCTACAAGAGCTGACTATGCAGAGACAATGGCTAGTTCTTCTTGTTGCTCTTCGAGGGCTACAGGAACAGAGGAACAGGTTGCTCCAACCCTTCACGGGCGCCTCCGAAAACATCAAGCTTTGATGATGACGTTATGGACACTATGCCTAAATGGTTAATAATAATTTAGATACAGAGTAATTAGCGTTAAGAGAATAATAATTATTGATATTAATTAACTTATTCATGCTTATAAAATAATGATTATAAAAGTTTGTTAAAACGATAACTGTGTAATTAGAATTTTAATGTTATTATGTGTTGTCAATTCTTTTATAATAGTGAATTACTCTATTTTTCAAATATGCATATAATAATTCAGAAATACAAATAAAATATTTTAAGAAAATTATTTATTAAGTTAATAAGTTAAAATTAAATGATTCGACTAATATTTATGGGTGCTAATATATATAAATTTTTATTTTTTAAGTCCTTATAATTAGTGTTTTAAAATTTTTTATTATATATAAATAAATAATAATTATAGGTATTATTAAAATAACAGTCATATAATTAAATTCTTACTATACCAGGTCAATTTTTTGGGTCTGTTTATGATAAAATTATACTATTTTTTATGTGTTCACAATAATTTTAAATATTTAAGTAAGTTATTTATTAAATTTAAAATTTAAAATCAAATAACTCTATCTCCACTCCAGTAAGTCATTCTTTTTTAAATTTTGGACGTGTCTCAAAATATAGCTTGAACTTAAGGAATGAAAAATGACGGTCCAAAGAAATGGTTGAATTGGTGGAGTAAATCTCTTCCTCCTAAAGTTTGCTAAATAAAGAAATAAATAGGATTAGACTCGAGACTAAGAGAATGTTCAGGTCCGGTCATATGGGTTGTGTAATTTTAAACCACCCTAAATTTCAGTAGAATTCTTAGTAAATTGTAAGTTCAAAAGTGCCGGTCTTTTTCTTAATTGGATTGTTTTCGACAAAATTATAGAAAAAAGAGAAAAAAGTTTTTAAAAATTTTTGAAAACTGCATAAATTATAAAACTAAAAATAAAAAATCAAAGTCAAAATAAAACGATAAGAAATAAAATAAAAATATAAATTATATAGAAATAAAATAAAATAAATAATATAATAGAATAGAAAAAAAGTAAAGAATATAAATAAATAAACAAACAAACAAACAAATAGTCAACATGACATATAAATAAATAAAATAAACAAGCAATTAAAACAAAAAAAAAGAAATATTACAAATAAAATTATTTAAGCTAAATATAGGATACAAGAATCAAAAGAAAATGTTCAAAAGATTTACGAAAAGAAAATTACCTCTCTATGTAAGATGCTTTATTCATATCCTAGTTCACTAAAGTTTTCTGTTAAGAGTTAAGTCTTCAGTAAGTTGTAGCACAATTGTATCATTTTTTATTACCTCCCTTAGGTTTTTTTAGGTCTTCGTTTTCCTCTATAGTCCCTATACATAATATTCTTTCATCTTTTTTATAGAGCGTCGAAATGTCCTCTCTTAACATGATTATACCACCTAAGCTTGGTCTCCCTTAATTTATCATCAATGTTAGGTACTCACAATTTGTCTCTTATCATTATATTTCTGATTATATTTCTTCTTGTAAGATTACGCATCCAATAGAGCATCCTTATTTGTGTCACTATTAACTTATGAATATACATATGTTTGGTAAGTCAATACTTTGCCCCATAGAGCATGGCTGACTTAATTACTAAACGATAAAATTTACCTTTTATCTTGAGCAATATTTTTTTATCACATAAAACTCTCGATGCACCCTTCCAATTAAACTACATGATTTGATATTATGTACTATGTCTTCATCTATCTCACCATTTCTTTGGATGATAGATTTTAAATACTTAAAAATAATCTTTTTGTGGTATAACTTTTGAATCAATCTTAATCTTTACATGGGATGCCACCTATGGCACAAAAAGTTATGCTCTAAGCACTTCTTAATCTTGTTCAATTTAAAGCCCTCCAACTATAACTTTTTCTAACTTGATATTGATATACTCTTTTGTCACATTCATTATAATAATATCATCTACAAACAACATACATCTAAGGCACATTTCCATGAAAATTCTTGGTGAGTTCATCCATTACTATTGCAAACAGGAAAGA
>JANZXP010000194.1:31897418-31918658 GCA_027576715.1 Erythroxylum flavicans | reverse complement strand
TCTTTTCTTTTACCTTTTACATTAAAAAGCCTTAACGTTAAGTCTTTTGTTAACGTTATTGTTTTCACTTTTTTTGTCTTTGTTCCCTTCTTCGTGACTTTGCTTGCCTTGCAAGACGATAGGAATCACATCTAAGTTGGAAAGGAAAACAACTCGTTGTTTAAAGAGATTTGATAATGTGGGGCATTTCACAAGTTCTTGAAATTTCCTCGAAAACAATTCTTAAACTGTCCTCCCACCCCCACCCCAACTTTCCTATATTAATTACTCGAATCGATGTTTTAAGTAATTTTTTAAAATTATAAAATAGTCTTTTAATTTTTTTAAAATTGTAAAATAATTTATTGTCATATTGTACAGTTATACTGTATATTTTTAACTTCGTCTCTAAAAATTAAAATAATTAATAATAATCACTGTTAATATGAAATAGCAATATTTTCAGATATTTCATATATAAATAATAACCACAATTTATATGAAAAAACAATCATTATCATACAAATATAAAATTAAGAATACTATAAAGTATTTAAGATATTACAATTTCAATTCATTATATAATAAATAATAATTATATTAAAATATCTAATAAAAACAATAATAAATATCCTTAACTCTCAATTTATTATGATTTAGAACAAGAGCTCGTGATAAGTAAACAACCAAATAGAATTGAAACATGAAACAAAAAATATATTATTTAATTTACTGTCAATTAAATATAGTATATATTAATTAATTAAAATTAATTGTTGCTAAAATTATAAATATCTTAATTTAATTTAATTTATAAAATTAATTTAATAATTATTAGTAAATATAAATAAATTTAAAAATATTTTTAAAATAAATATTCCAAATAAAATTTGATTTAATAATTATATATAAAAATAAATATTATTTTACAAATGATAATTTTTAAATTATTTATTTTTTAAAAAAATATTTTTATTAATAAATATGATATAAAAGATTAAAATAAATTTAAATAAAATAATTTATTTTTAATTTTTATTTAATGTATAATTATTATTAGTAATAAAATATTATTTTATTTTAAAAATTAAAATTAAAAAATCCTAATAAATGTTTAACTAAATAACAAATTAAAAAGCTTTGAAGGGAGAAGAGGCGGGAGTAAAATTTTAAAAAATTTTTGAAAATTTTACAACTTAGATCCTATATTTTTCAAAATTTTCGGTACTGACTTATATATGGTTGGTATCAGACGAAACAGGCCGATATGGATTAGTTTTTACATTCTGTACATAAATACCTTTATTTCGTACTATTCTCTGACCGTTATGATACGTATTGCTCGGTATTGACTGGTACAAAACGAAATTCTAATCTCTAATTAGGAATATCAATTAATTCGATAAAGATGCCTTTAGATCGTGCTGTTCAAATCTGGTCCGAAATTTAATCAAGTTTACATTGTATGTGCAATCTCACGAATGAATTTAAATACAATGTATTAAATATCATATTAGAAGTTAAATCATAAAATAAGAAAGTTAAAGTTTAGATAACTAGTATTAGATTATTATAAAATTAGATACAAATTGAATAAAATTAAAGAATTTAAAATATGATTAAAAAGATTATCCTTAATTATTGAAATATTCGAAATTTAATTATACAATAGATTATTAAATGAAAATTAATTATTTTATTTTGATTTATAAAAACATATTAATTTACAAAAATCGTTTGATTAATTAATAAATTGGTCGATTTTTAATTAAAAAAGTTATTATAATTCAAAATTTTTATGATTGAAGTGACCGAATCAGTTAAATTATTTAATTATTACTTAAAAACATCACTTAAACTATATCTTTTATTAAACAATTCCATTTTGCAGTTTAGAAAACTAAATACTAAAAATTCAATAAGTTAAATTAATTAATAGTATTTTAAAATTTTATAATTTCTTTTCCCTATTTTCTTTTTTCTATATTATATAAAAAGAATTGAAGATAACTTATAAGTATCATAATTATAAATTGAGCAAAATTCTTGTTAAATATAATCTATAAATTCTTACTTTATTTAATTTTCCACCCAATTAAAAAAAAGATGACTTTATAGGGTAATCTAAACCATTAGAATTTTTTAATTTAAAGAAATAAATAACTACAAAATAAGCCTTTATTGGAATTCCTCAACCGTTAAGATTTTATATTCTTCATTTATATAAAGCAGTCTCACGCTCCATGCACTTTCTAAGCTTTCACGCCATCCTCTAAACATTGGTGCTCGCAGAGGCATTAGGAAGCTAAAAAGCTGAAGGATAGAGAGAAGATCACTCCCAAGTTCTCCCAAACACTTCAATGAACTAGAATGGCACTTGAAACATCAACACCCCAAGAACTGCTTGAACTTGAGAAAAATGGTCGAGCTGAAAGAACCAAGTGGGTGCTCAGTGCTCCTGACCCACCAAGTCTATGGCATGAGCTTATGGATCTGGTTCTGCCTGAAAATAGAAAGCTTCCGTCTCTTGTCAAAAATGGTGGGTTCAAGCCCTTAGTCTGGTTTCACGCAGTGTTTCCTATCCTTTGCTGGTCTCGAAACTACACGGCGAGAAAATTCAGGAACGATCTTTTAGCTGGTCTAACTCTTGCTAGCCTCTGCATTCCTCAGGTGAGCACTGTCAGGATTTTTTTTAAGAACTTGAGGTTTCTTTGCTTAATAATATGAAAATGTTTCATGCAGAGCATTGGGTATGCTACTCTGGCAAGTCTTGATCCTCAGTATGGACTTTGTAAGTCACAGTATTGAATTTTAGCTATCTGAAGCAAGAAATTCGTGTGTGATCTTCTTCTTCTTCTTCTTCGTCTTTTTCCTGAAAGAGTTTGTTTTCATCAGATACAAGTGTCGTCCCACCATTGATATATGCTGTTATGGGAACTTCAAGAGAGATAGCAATCGGACCTGTCGCTGTAGTTTCTTTGCTTTTGGCTACAATGGTTCAGAAAATGGAAAATCCTGTGGAGAATCCAGTTGGTTACAGAAATCTTGTTCTTACCACGACTTTTTTTGTTGGAATATTTCAAGCTATCTTCGGACTGTTCAGGTTAATGGACTAACAAAATTTGCAGAAACTTTCTGGGATTCAATCCGATCGAAAGAATTCTAACCTAACATATCTTTCCTGGTTTCATATAATTACAGGTTGGGATTTCTGGTGGACTTTCTCTCTCATTCTGCAGTTGTTGGGTTCATGGCAGGAGCTGCAATCATCATTGGCCTTCAACAGCTAAAAGGACTACTGGGTCTTACTCATTTCACCAACAAAACTGATATTATTTCCGTCCTTAAAGCTACCTGGATATCACTACATCACTCGGTGATTATTTCCTTGTTCTTGTCATGTGTTTCATAAGCTTTTTCGAATAGTTTTATGTATGTTTGGAACTAGTTGTTCATCCCATTTTTGTTCTTTGTTTGACAGTGGAATCCTCTAAATTGCATTCTTGGATGTTCGTTTCTATGTTTCATTCTGATCACTAGATTCGTGGTATGTTCTAAACTTCTTATACCCTTTTCTCTTGGGTTGTTGCTATGATCATATTAGTCCACATGTTTCTACTTCTGTCAGGGAAAGAAGAAGAAGAAGCTCTACTGGTTACCAGCCATGGCTCCTCTGATATCTGTGATATTATCAACTCTGATTGTTTACTTGACAAGAGCTGACAAACATGGAATCAACATCATAAAACACATCAAAAGAGGCTTAAACCCAAGCTCAATCCATCAACTACAGTTCCATGACTCGCGTACTATGGATGCTGCTAAAATTGGAATTGTTGTTGCTGTCGTTGCTCTAGCTGTAAGAAATGATTACTAGAATCAAGCTTTATAAAGCTATTGAATCTAAGTTTTGTCTAATTCTCTTCATTTTCTTGTAATCTCCAACCACCACAGGAAGCTCTTGCAGTAGGCCGGTCCTTTGCTTCCATTAAAGGATACCGAATCGATGGAAACAAAGAAATGATTGCCATGGGAGTCATGAACACTTTAGGATCTTTATCTTCTTGCTATGTTGCAACTGGTGCGATATTTATTCAATCTACATAGAATCTGGTCTGGATAATAAACTTCCATGAACCAACCTTGGAACTTGTCTTCTTTCAGGTTCCTTCTCGCGCAGCGCAGTGAATTTCAGTGCTGGATGTGAAACTGCAATGTCAAACATTGTGATGAGCATAACAGTAATCATATCTCTGGAATTGTTCACCAAGCTCTTGTACTTCACTCCCACTGCAATTCTTGCTTCTATCATACTTTCTGCTCTTCCAGGACTAGTTGATCTTAACGAGGCTTACAAGATTTGGAAGATTGATAAACTAGATTTCCTCGCTTGCATTGGAGCCTTCTTCGGGGTTTTATTTGTATCTGTTGAAATCGGCCTACTTGCTGCGGTAAGTTCCTCCGTTGTTTTGTTACTTCGAGCTAAACCAACCAGCACGAGAAGTGTTCGTGTATGACAATTGACTAAAGTTGAGCTTGAGATTGTTGCAGTTGACAGTATCATTTCTGAAGATCATTATCACAACAATTCAACCTGGCATAGAAGTTCTTGGAAGAATTCCAGGAAGTGAAATCTTCTGCAATGTTGATCAATATCCTATGGCAATCAAGCCAAATCCTGTACTGGTACTCCGATTCAGATCAGGGTTGATTTGTTTTGCAAATGCCAACTTCGTTAAAGAAAAGTACAAAGGACTGGTACCCCTTCTCTAACCTTCAAACATCTTCCTCTACTTTTCTTAATCTTGTTCATCTTTGTTTTCAGGATAATGAAACTAGTAACAGAAGATCAGGAAGATGGAAACACCAAACAAAATGGGAAAATCAGTGTTCAGCTTGTGATACTTGACATGTCCAGTAAGTGTCAGGTTAATGAACAATGAGAAATTCATGAATTTGTCTGCCGTTAATCTTCTGATAACATCTGATGAGTATTTGGCAGATTTAGTGAACATAGACACATCAGGAATCGCTTCTCTGCAGGAGCTTCATAAAAATCTTATCTCAAATGGAATTGAGGTACACTGATAGAACATTATGTGGAATCTCATCTTATTACAAACCACTTGACATTCTTTACTTTTTGTGTAATTAAGCTGGCTTTCATAAACCCAAGATGGCAAGTGATTCACAAGTTAAAATTAGCCAACTTTGTGGAGAAGATTAGAGGAAAGGTGTTCTTGACAGTGGAGGAAGCTGTGGATGCATGTTTGAATGCCAAAATCTCAAGCATTTAGCTAACTATAAGCTTTATCTCAGATTGCTTAATGTGATTCCCTTGTGAGGAGATAAATAAGGACTTTTCTTATAAAGAGTGGCTGTAACAAATCCCATGAGTGGAACACTTGCACTTGTATGAAAAATAAATGAACAATGAGTTTAGTATAGTTCATGTGTTACCATTGACTCTATTAATCCTTTTTTAGTTTTAATATAGCTTTATATATATATATATAGAACTCTTGTGGTTTGGTATATTAAATATGTATTTCTTAATTTTTAAAATTATTAATAATTCTCCTATAGATTTAGTTTATAACACTTTTTTATGCCAGCAACTTTTGTTAAAAACTCTAACTTCTGACTCATTTCTATGTAATCCTACTACTTTTTTTGGTGATTGAAAATAATTATTCAACATCAAAAATTATATTTTAGAAAAATATAACATTGTATTTGATATTTTTATTTCAACTAAATTAAAAATTTCAAAGAACCGAATGTTTAAAACTAATTATTAGAAAATTCAACCAGTTTGATACGTTCAACATAAAAACTTTGAATCCTTTAACTTTTCAGTTCAATATATTTTAATAATTATTTTTATTAAATACCGTAATTTATTAATTAATGTTAATTTTTATAAATTAATAAATTCTTATTAACTAAAATAAATCAATTAATTTTATTTAATAATATTTTTTGAATTAAACTTTAAATTCTTTGATATATAAGGCAACATTTTTCAATTATATTTTAAAATTTTTAATTTTATTAAACTTTTTATTTTATCTCCAATTTTTAAAACCTTAATCTAAAAGACTCCATCCCACTACGTGCGTGCTTAATATGATATATATGTTTAAGCTTTCATTTGACTCTTACTTTACGCCTCTTACTCAAAAACGGTCTAGGTTCAATGAATCTTAACATAGTGCGCGGTATTATGGATACGCCACTTGGAGACATAAAGAGGCACCGCATTCTGTGCATTTCATAAAATGTCGTCCAGATTCGCTGTACCTTAAGCCTTGTTGTATCTTTGGGGGTGTTGTGTTCATGGTGGATGTGGCGAAGGGGGCCCAATCGGTGGAGTCTGTCTGTGTCAAAGCTTCGCAATTCAAAAGATCAATTATTTCGATGGAGTTACAATTTATTTAAATAATAACAATTTGAAGAGAATAATTACAATCAAATTGGATTTATTATTTAATTTGAAATTATAAACATAGTTTATGATTCATTATTTGTTAATAATTTATTTAATATATACTTAAAACTACAAAGTTGGTTATTAAAAATCTTAATTTGAAAAGAAAACATATTTCATTTGTCTACCATAAAAATATTTTAAAATAATTTAGAATAATTAATTTTATGTACATATTAAATACATTATCTTTAATAAACACTAAAATATATGTTAATAAATGATTAGTAGGTTGTTGATACCCTGTAATGTGCTTATTGGATGTAGGGATAAATTTCTCTAACACCCCTTTTCCTTTTAACTACAATAATAACAACGTCTTAATAAGAATTTCACTAAAATGTGAGTTTTGAAAAAGTTTAAAGGTACTTAATCTTACCCCTAATTAATAGTAAAGTTGTTTTCAATAGACCTACTGAAAAAGTTTTTGAAAACGGTTGAAAGAAAACAATAGCTAAATACATAAATAAATAATTGCATTAATGAAGATAAAAATAAAAATAAAGATAAAGATAGTAGTAAGTAAATAAATAAAAAGATAAGAAAGAAAATAAATAAGTAAATAAAACAAACAAATGATAAAAATACAAAATAAATAACTAAAAGAGCAAGTATAAATACATAAAAATTTGAAAAAAAAGTTCTAAAAGTCTACGAAAAGAAAAGAACCTCTCTATGTAGAGTTCTTTACCCGTATTCTAGTTCACCAAAGTTTCCTGTTAAGGGTCAAGTCATCGGTAAGCTCTAGTAGAACAATATTATCCTTAATCACCTCCTCTTAATTCTTCTTGAATCATCCTCGTCTTTTTTTACATTCTCTAAATATAATCTTTTTGCATCTTCTCATTAAGGTGTCAGGGTGTTTCCTCTTAATATATCAAAATTACTTAAGCCTTATCTTCCTTAATCTATTAACAGTGTTAGCCAGCTCCAACTTGTCTCTTGCCACTATATTTCAGACCTCATCTTTTCATGTAAGGTTGCAAGTTCAATGCAGCACCGACATCTCTGCCATCGTTAACTTATGACTATCAATTTATTTAATAGGCCAATACTTTATAAAGCATGGCTAGACTAATTGCTAAATAATAGAATTTACCTTTTAACTTAAGTGATATCTTCTTATCACATAAACGCCAGAGGCACCTTTCTATTTAAATCTTCTTGATTTGATACGATGAATTATATTGTCATCTATCTTGCTACTAATTTAAATGATAGATCCAAAATACTTAAAACAATCTTTCTGTGGCATATTTCTATACCAATCTTGATCTCCACATCAATTGTGACCTTGCAACTTGAAAAGCTAGACTTTAGATACTCAATCTTAGTCCTATCGAACATAAAGTCTTTTAATTCTAGTATATCCCTCTAAAGTTCTAACTTAGCATTAATACTTTATTTTATTTTATCCACTAAAACAATGTCATCAACAAACAACATACACCAAAACATACCTCTTTGAATATTCTTAATAATCTCATCTTAATAAACTCATCCATAACTATTGCAAACAAGAAAGGGGCTCAACGAGGATCCTTGGTTTAGTATGATGTCAATAGAAAAATACTATGTATTTTCTCCTATTATCCTTATTCTTGGTTTAGTATGATGTCAATAGAAAAATACTATGTATTTTCTCCTATTATCCTTATTCTAGTCATAACATCTTCATATATATCCCTAATAACGCATATGTAAGCAACAAGAATTTTTTTAGCTTCTAAACACCTCAACGTGACTTTCTTAGGTATCCTATCATAAGCTTTTTATAAATCAATGAAAACCTTGTACATTTCCCTTTGTTTGTCCCTATAATATTTCATTAATCGTCTAAGAAGATGTGTGGCTTTTGTTGTAGAAATCTTTGGCATAAAACTAAATTTATTATTTAAGATAGGTATATCTTTTCTCACTCTCTTCTCAATCACCTTCTCTCATAGTTTTATGTTGTGATTCAGTAGTTTAATCCTTCTATAGTTATTACAACTTTAAATATCCCCTTTATCTTTATAAAGAGGGATTAGTGTGCTAAGTGTCCACTCATCCAATATTTTGGTGGATTTAAGGATTATATTATAAAACTTGGTTAACTAAGTACGAACCTACTCTCCTAGACTCTTCCATACTTTTACGGATAACTCATCAAATCATATTGTTCTTACACTCTTTATCTTACTCAAAGCTCCTCTAATTTGTTCTCTCATGATACGTCGGCAACAATGAAGCTACAATTTTTCTTAAGAATACTAAGATTAGGTGAGAAAATGTTGTTATCTCCACCTTCATTAAAAAGCTTATAGGAATAGTGTTAATATTTTGTCTTGAAATTGTGGTAGATTCGAATGGCGACCTGATCTAATAAACTCGCGGTGCGACCCGACTTATAAAAACGAAAATCTGTGTTGGAAGCGAAGGGCTTGGGCATAAAGACCTGGTTATAAAAAGAGATCTAAAATGTATCGTTTTTCTTCATAGTAAAAATCCTCTCTCTGCTCTTGCCGAGAACATAGGCTTAATTAGTCGAACTTCGTTAAATTTTTGTGTCGTTCTTTCTTTACTTTCGCTACTTTCATTGTGTGATTGTGCGCGTGAAACATAACAAATAGCTTTATCGTCTTCCCATGATGTTTTTTATTCACAAGCACCTGTCCTACTTCAATCTTTATACAACTATCTTAATCCAAATCCTTTGCTTTGCATTTCTTAACTCTAGCTAATTTAAAAATATCTTTTTTCCATTCTTAATAGCCAACCTTCTTTACCTTCACCTTACTTTAGACTTCTTCGTTCGACCACCAAAATTCTTTCTTCTTACCTTTAACATCTGCTTCTAGTTTTCATACTTCTTCAGACGTTATGTTATTCCTAAGTTGTACCTTATAACTTTTATTTATTAATTCAACCTTTACTTTTAAAAAATCATAAATCTTAAATAATTTATCATGTTAGTGGAGGTCTTTCCTAAATTGGAAAGCGGAATTATATTTTCTATTTTCCCTTGTAATGATTCAAATTTGATTTGCATATAATAAAGTACATGAAAAACCAAGGTTTAAAATAATCACAAGATTGATTGGTAATGCTTGAATTTAAGTTGTTTTGATAATAAAATTTAAAATAATTTGTATTTTATGCACACTCTAAATATAGTAACTATAAATTTTGTTAATATATTTTATTAATAAAAAATATTGTGTAGTAGTAGACTCTACAATATAATAAAAAAATAATAAAAAAATATTAATTTTAAAATATTTAAATTAATAAATTTTATTATATTGTAGAATTTGCAAGTCATAAATGAACATCACCTGTGAGGAATCACGTAAACGTACGTTTGCTAAAAGAATGGATCGTAGTTATTGATACTTAAAAAATGTAACCTTGATCAATTAGTATTTGTTATTTACAAATTACATGTAACCTTGAGGATGTGATAACCTCAAAAAGAATTTGACTAAAAGAAGAATTTAATCAACTAATTATGGGAATCGAAAGGAGTCATCAAATATCGACATTCCATCTCCAAGCCGTTCGTAAGAAACCCAGGACGACGAAACCTTCCATGGATTCAGAACACGGTCATTTCTAACGTTGTACTTCCATTTTTGTTGTTAGTGGTTCAGAGATGGGGATCTCCAAGCATTCATGGTGGTCATCTGAGCAAAGATTGAGAGTGCTTGAGTAACCTGTGAAGAGAGTTTGTCTCTCGGGCTCTGCACAATAATCTCTGCACTCCTTCTGTCATCTGCTAAACCAATTTAACAATTTGAAGATTGTTGATGTCTGCCATTTTCTTGACTCAGAAATATGAAGATAACAACTTCACAGGTACCTTGTTTATGTTTCCTCTTGAATAAGGTACTGCTCTTTGATGTCCAACCGTAGTAGGAGGAGATTTTCTGGCGCTGGTTTCTTCCCTGCCAACTTGTAGCTTTCCATTACATCTACTCCTTGTTGTAACAGAGGGAGGGTTGTGGTGCCATTTTCGATTTAAATCAGCAGGAAGGCTAGATTCCTAGTTAATTAGCAACATAGAAACACCCCAAGACTTCATCTATTAGAACTTATCATGACATGGTTTAGAACTGGAGATGAGGAATGGTAATGAGTTTACCAGGAATAGAACTGTAGCACAATGTTTCACGACCTCCAAATTCATACGAACATCATCCAGACTTCTGTGATATGTCAAAACCATAATGATTACTTGTAATTACGTATGTCAATGCAACCGAAGCAAACCTTAGCATATATCTACCTATGTTTCTGCTGTCCTAGCCCAAAGTAGGATGCCAAAGTTGCCATCTGAAAATCCAAAAGAAAATCTTCAACATTTTCCGGGAAAATTTAATTCTGAAAGAAAAGAAAGTTGCACTTAATGCCGAGTTGCAAGATGTAATAGAAATGCACCTTCATATTGCCAGCTCTACGACCAAACTTCTGGGACAAAACGCCTAAAGAATCAATCAATCCAACAGGAACTGGCGGAGACCTACCAATCTCAGCAAACGCCTCTCTGATACGAGCACAATCGAATCTTTGGATGTTATGTCCTGCCCATATTCGACCGTTAAGAATGCTGAAAATCCTGTCAGCAACATCCTCAAACACCGGAGCACTTGCAACAGCTTCGCGCGTTATCCCATCACGTCGACAAGACGTCAACGACACGACGGACAAGTCCGAGGGTCTAATGAGGGTACTGTAACTCTCAAGCTCCACCAGTTTTCTCGGACAAACGATGATTGCACCGAACTCCAATACCCGGAACCGCTGTCCCCTTTTGTTGGGGACTGTTGTTTCCAAGTCAAAGAACACAATCTCTGATGATGATGAGCATGAATTGTTAGAGGTTTCCATATTTGCACGTACCTGTTGGTTGGGAGTTCAGGGTCTATAGCTCTATTCTTGTCGTTGGGTACTCATATAAATGGTTTGAGTTAAAAGGAGTAGTAAAAGAAGAGAATTCTTGGGGTTGGAGGTTGATTGTCTTGTGGTTCAAGTCAAATAGGGTTTGGATGGAGGAGTTTCTTATCTTCTTGGTGATGGCTTGTTCATGGCATTTCCAGATAGATAATGGAATATCCGTAGTTGTAAATTAACAAGTAGGGTTGCTTTGTGTCTAACCATTAGGATCTACAGGACCTCTTGTTACAATCTTCAAGTTCCTTCATCCTCAAGTCTATAGGCTTGTTTGTAGAGCATGGTTTTCTGGGTGTTATGAAACACGTATCTTTCCAGGATGGATGATATGGTGGAATATTATGGAACACAAACATGGCAAGTTAGACCATCACGTCAAGCCACCGTCAAGCGGCCAATTCCTCCTCCTCTTCTTTCTTGTTCTTCTTGTAAATCTTCTGTTAACGTACGTATAGGGACTATGAAGACCCCGTCTAGAGCATATCTTATTTCTGTCCCTTTGACATTTTGTAATTCTAATTCAAGGAAAAAAAATATTATAAATATATATTTTCAATAGATTAATATAGGCCTAGTCAATTGGAATCGAACTTTGAAAAGTTCAAACTTAAAAAAAAAAAACGACGTCAAAATTTCGTTAATTTAAATTTGTAAATTAATAGAGTAATAAAAACAATAATGAGAAATCAACATTTAATTAAGACTTAAAAGGCACCTTTTGTTGACTCTAAAATCCACGCAGGACTTGGACCAGACAAAAGCATGAAAGCCTCAATGGTTACATCACTTGGGTCATGATACGAGGGAACGGATCACTGTTCGTCTGGCCCAACTTGAGGTTAACGAGCCATGCCAGGTGGACCAAGGTTCGGATCGGACCTCAAGCTCAACTTTATCAAAAAATTGGACATTAGGCTGCATTGTGCAATAAATAAAACAACATTGATTTGCAAAAATGGCATCATTTTTACATTTTTAATTAAATTAAAAAAAACACTTAGATTTGGTTGAATCTAACAGGACCAAATTGAGTTTGGGCTTGAGTTCAGTCCCAATCAAGCCGTGAGTATGATGATCCATAAAAATAACAATGAATTGGATCAAGCCAAGCTAAGCATACCAAGCCTAACCCTTGTAGAAATGATCTGGCTAAGCTAGGCTCAGACTTGGGAAGACTCAAGTCCAGCCCTGCCCATTACCATCCAATTATCATCCCAACAGCCTTTTCCGTACTTGCGTCTGCATCGAGAAAGTGTATATTTACCGTAACAATGAACCTTTTTCTTGAATCTTGGACTTTCAGGTTTGCGGTTTGCCACTAAAGTCAAATTACCAGCAACATGCTTTTCTACGGGACTCCTTAAATAGCAAGAATGTGCTTTTGACATTTGGTTCCTAAATTCTTCTTCAAGATTTTATCTTGATATGATTCGACTTTGATAAAATTGTTAACTCTGTTAAATAATATCAAAACATATAATAAATAAATTATTATGTACATATAAATTTTATTTCATAAAGTAAAAAGAAAAAGAAAATTAGCAATAGAGCTTTTATTTGACACTTATCAATTTGAGAGACTCAAATCAGTTTATATCTGCAACAAAATAGCTGAATGAAGTAGGGAGGTATGATTTTACATCTAAATTCTGGTACAGGATGAATCGAAATCATCAGGTGCGACCCGAGAGATCCAGCTGTTGAGCGTGCGCTTGATGTCGGAATGATTAACGTATGCCAATTCATACATACTACACAAATTCACCACAAGGGTCTCATTGAGAGCAACTGTAGGAACCCTTTCCAGGGAATTTTCCAACACCTTAATTGAATCAGATAAATCCCTCAAATACATCAAGCAAATCGCCTTGTTATTGATTGCTACCACATCTTTATGATCCCTCTCAATGCACTCTTCATACTCCCTCACAGCAGACACATAATCCTTCCCAACCAAATACACCAAAGCTTTGTTCCTACTCACCAGATTCCTCAACTAAACCTCACTCAACAAACATTCATCGTCTTCACCACTCTTCCACTCATTCAACAATTTCTCCACCTTATCAAAAGACTCTTTAGCACCATCAAGATCCCCAATTTGCATCTGAATGTACCCTAATTTGGACACCAGAACCGGGTCCAGAACCCCCTCAGAGATCAATTCAGCAATCAAATTTAAACAAACCCCATGCTCTTTACTGCTCAAGTGCTGACTGATTATACTATTCATAACAAGAAGCTCTCTTTTCTTCCAAACCCTAAGAGAAATACTAGACTCCTCAACACCTTGTCTTTCCTTGATCTTTCCACGAACATAATCAAGCAACAAATAGAAACGATCTAAACCTTGTTGGCGATTACCTAATTTGATAGGGATCAAGGCGTTAAGCCATCGGAGAGAAAAGGGGACCATGGAACCGGACCGATTGGGGTAGATTTTGGGATAAGTCTCGTATCGATAGTGGTGGCTGTCCAAGTCCTCAACAATGTCGAGCTCGGCGAGAGCATCCTTGAAACGGCGTAGTTTGGCGAGGGCGAGGACGCTGTAAGCTAGATAGGTGAGGTGGTCGTGTGGGGTGGTGAGGAGAGACTGGGAACGTGCTCGTGAGACGTTCTCGAGGATGGTACGCCAACTGCCTCGGTTGGCTAGGTCTTGGAGAGAAGACAAGTCGTGGGCTAGATCGTTCAGACTGCCGAATCTGTTAGATAGTGGATCTGTTGTTGGGACTGGTTCGGGTTTTGAGTCGAGATCGGAATCCATGGTAGTCACCGTGCACGGTTGTTAGGGATTTGTCTGGATGTTAGATGATGGTTCTTTCCGCTTCAATTGAGGAAAGGGAGAAAACGGGGTATATATGTAAGGGCTTAACCCAAAATGAAAATTAAAGGGTCCAAACTTAGAATCAAGGCCCATTTATTAAAAGTAGCTCTTAATTAGAAAAGCTACAAGAGACGAAGAAGGAAGAGCATACAACAGTGACACCACAATATCTACATCATTATTCAACTCAGTAGTGCAGATTTCACATTAAGTCCATTTCGCACAATCACGAGGTTTACAAGGACTATTACGCCACTGATACTTGCAGCTAAAAAAAAACTAAAATCAGACTGAAGTGAGACCAACATCATCATCAGTCATCACTCTAATACAAAATATGACATATACTCGTATTACTTACAGGCCATGGGAATATTCAATCTCAGGCGTTGGCTTAACATGAGGCATAGGAGACAAGCCACAAGTTCCATCCTCCTCCATAAGCGCCGCACACGATTCTTCCGCCGTCGGATGATCAACACCGCCTGAAGGTATGCCCAAGATACTTTCGTAAGCACCCGTCGGATGAATCCTTGGAAATGCCAAGTAAATGCTATGCACAACAATTTTCAAGTTACGCATCACCTCAGGCAGTTTTATCCTCACATAGTTAATCCTCATCGGTACGCCAGCTAATCCACCTACACCGGAGCTAGTAACTAACAGAGACTGTCCTCTCTCCAGACTCGGAAGGACGGTCCCGACTGGAAGCTTCTCCAACTCAGCGATGGTCAGGAAATAGTTAGGCACGATGTGAAACCTTATACTACTAATATATGCATGTGATCCAGAGAAGATCGACACGTCGTCTAGAGCAAAAATCGTCATGTTGCTCAGGTTTACTAGCTCACCATACTTCACTTTCAGCGCCAGAGAGAGGACGCTGAAGCCATTGTTGCGGAGCCTGAGCATAGCGTCACGAAGCATCAAGCGCATGATCGCGGACGGAGACTGCACCAGAGGATGATGTTGAATCTGGTGAGGTAACCCGCGCTCTGGTTGCTGAAACGGAAACGCCAGTGAGCTCAACCTCTCGATGTCGCAAGAAAACGGTGAGAGAGGTGCCACGAAGCCTTGAATCCCGTGGATTACTACGAGGCCGTTGTTGAACAGATCCGGTTGTGTGATCTCCACGCCGGCGATGAAAACCCTGACAGTGGAGGAGGAAGCCGCTGTGGTGTTAGTGATTGTACTACTGGTGACGGTTATGCACCGGCCGGGACTTAGGGTTTCGACTTTGGTCCCAAAGGCGAGCTTACGGAGATAATCGATGGTGAAAAGACCAGGAACAATGTGCTCGCGGAGGAGGTTCGGGATGGAGCAAGAGAAGCACGAACGGATAGAGGAATCGGAAGGAGCGAAGAGAGTAGAAGGACCTGTCCAGGCGGCGACGGAGGAGTCGGCCGAGAGCGACGGAGCTGCCATGGCGAGCTCATTGAAGCCGAGATGAGAAAGTATGGGACCGAGAAGAGCATTGTTAGAGAAAAGCGACTTTTCATGGAACTCATGAGAGACCGTGTCCGTCATCGTCGGTGGTGGCGACGAAGTGGCCGAGACGAATGAGGAGGAGGAAGACTCGAACACGGAACTAGTGGCGGTTACCCGAGAGAGGCAGAGAGAGAGAATCAAAATAGCTAAGAGAACCGCAACTTGCAGAGAGGCTCTCGCCATTTTTGAACAATCACTAGTGAAGTGAAGGTGACAATACTTATACACGGGCTATTTATAAGGTTGATCAGAACTCTTCCAGAACAGCTCGTAAGTGAAATGAACGCCTGAGTATGCGCGTGAAGTCTGGAAATATGGAATTCCCCCCGAGCATAACGGTTTGCGTGAGTTGGTTCTTCGTTTCTGTTAGTTTTGGCGGGAAGCTTAAGAAGCTGTGGTATGATGGCTGGCTAATCGGACGGCTATGATCGTTCGAAATGCGGCGGGTGAAATTGTTTTGTGTTGCTTTATGGGCTTGGACCATTGGCCCGAAATATAGGTTTAGTTTGAGAGAACGATGGCGGTTGATAACTTGTTAAAATCAACCTGCTGAAATGATAAGTACTTATTCTCGTTAAGTACTTATGTGGTTGAAATTGTTGTTTTAGTAATTGTTGAAACGTGAAAATAAGTATTTGACAAGCGTGATTGCGATTGTTGAAAATAGATAAAATGACTAAAAAGTCATTGATTTAATAAATTATTAATTATTGTATAAATACTTAAAAAATATATTATTACTCATATAAATTTAAAGTTATAAATAATAAAATATTAAATTAAAATAATAAAATATAAATAAAATAAATTTAGAAAATAAAATATTTCATAAAAATAAATTATTAGTTATATTAATTAAGAGTATAATGGAAAATAATACTTACAGTGAAGGTTATTAATAGAAAGTAAAATTTCTACCGAAGAAGCAGTTTCCAACTGCAATCTTCTTTCTGCTTATTGATTTCTGCGGTGACACCGTATTTTTTTCCAACATCTGATTGTTTACCACAGTTCCACTGCGTTTAAAAACTGCGGTGAATAACTATTTATCCCCACCGCATCGCAAATCCAAACACAGTCATAATGTAGTGCTAGTTAATAATAAATTAAATAGTATGTAATATTTTATATTTAAACTAATTTAATATTAAAAATTAATAAAATATTTACTATAATGACATTATCTCCTACATGCATTTAATACATTTATTATCTTCCATCATAGTTTATTAGGTATAATATCCATTAAAAGTAAAGTAATAACTTCTTGGAGGCATAATCACGTGACTTTCTTTTTGGTATTATAAAAACACTATCTCCTCATATTAATTACTTAATTAAAAGCTCTTAATAACAAATATAAATACAAAGTGGTCCTCACAATTCACAAACCAATATTCAATTACAATGGGTAGGAAAATACCAATGAGAAGGATAGAGAACACTACTAGATGTCAAGTCACCTTCTCTAAAAGGAAGAGTAGTCTACTAAGAAAGGGATATGAAATTTCTGTTCGTTGTGATATAGATGTTGTGATTATTGTGTTCTCACCTTCAGGTCGATTTAGTAATTTTTGTAGCCGAAAAAGGTAATTAATTATTTATTTATTTTCACAATTATTTTCTTAATTTATTTTGATTCCCTATTATTAAATTTTGCATTTTGTTCATCTACGACAGGATTGAAGAAGTGATTGAAAGATACATCAATCTTTCAGCAGAGGAAAGATACCTGTAATATATTTTTAATCTTTTATTTTTACTATTTGTTTCATAAAATATTAAATTATAGTTATTTAATAAGAATTAATTCATACTTTTGTTTTTCATTTTTAACATTGATTTTAACACCAAAAGCCATATAAAGGATATTCAGGTATCTTTTTCAACCCTTTCGTAATTTCCTAAATTATTTTTTTAATTGGGTTTTTTTATAAAATTTTTACTAAATTGTTGTTGTTGTTATTATTTATATTTAGCGAAAAATGCGCAAAGTAAGGCAGCTCGATCATATCAAAGGCGAGGAAACCAAATTACGTCATGCCGAAAATTAGTTTGTTTCTTTTCTTTTCTCCTTTTTATTTTTTAAAAAAGATCTATGCATATATCTATTGTTATTAATTGCATAATTACTTATAGTACTGTTTCATTTACTTTTGGATGCATTGGTCAAATACATTTTCAATGGTTCTTCTAGTATCAAGGTCAGTACATAGTTACATATGTTTGTATCTCATTCCTCCTTTAAATTATGATTAGTAAGTTTCAAAGAGTATTTAATAAGTATATTTTGGTGTTTGTGTTACTACTTACTACGAAGTAGCATCTTGAGCTGAGGATTAAGGAGGTTGAAACACAAATGGAGTTGCTCGATAATGATCTCAAGTAAGTAACGAACTTTGAAATTATATTTTAGATAAATAATTTTTAAAAAAATTAAATTATAAATAAAATTATAAATATATTTCTATTTGTATTTTATAAAATTAAATATTATAGGATCTTAATTAGCAATGAATCTTAATTGTTTTAAAATTTTACCTTTAAAAAAGTTTAATAATTAGAATTGTAACGTGAAATTTGCACGAGTATTTCAAATAATTTAATATTTATTAAGCAAAATTTAAAAATTATTAGAGGAGGAAATTATATTTTTACATTTTTTAAAGCTAAAAGCATGAGAAGTCATAAAAATTAGAATATATGTTCAATTATCATCAAATTTTTTAAAATACTTCAAAAAATTATTTTGAATATAATCATAAAGTTTATATGAACACTTTTTAGTTATTTTACTACTAATATTATATAATTAAATGTATTTTTTTTAAAATCATACTCTCTAGTGTTTCAAAATAATTGTTGAGATATATTTTACAAAATTGAGGATATTCGAAATAAAATAATTAAAGATGACAATCGGGTCTCGATCCAGTCTAGCTCTCTCCGGCTTGACCCGAAATCAACAGTGAGCCCCGAATTGACATATTTTGTACTTCTAATATTTTAAAAAATAGTTTGTGTCGAACTAAGTCAGGCTCATGCCTGTTGCCTCGAGCCTAATCAAACCTCGGACGAGGCCAGGCCTCAGCAGTACCGGACGAGCCTGTTGTCATTCCTAAATAGTAAATATAGCTTTATACTTCCAGTAAACTTTATGGTTTGACCTCTTGCAACTCATATATGCTTTGATCGTTTTGCTCTAAAGGAACTACGAACCCTGTTTAGAGCATGAAGACGATGCGAGTCGTGCCCAGATCTTGTTGTGCGAGAAAAACCTGAAATGCTCTTTACGACGAATCATAAGTAGAAAAGTATGCTCTAACACGTGTGGTTACACTCTAGCATCATTCATAATCGAGTCTTCGTTCTTATATTTATCATCTTCTTTTGATAGAAAATATTGCTTGCAAACTGGCCAAACGCATTCGAGTCATTACCAGTTCAGGTACAAGTCACTGTAACAATATAATCATCTTTGTATATTCTTTTCGGTGATCTTACATGAAAATTATATTTATTATTATTATATCATTATATTATTTGACTCTGTTTAGGTCTATCAAAAACAGCTTCTCTCTCAAGTAATGGTAAGACTGCTTATTACATGATTTTCTTAAATTTTGTATTTCAGCGAATTCTCGTTAGATATTGTTGTTGACGACGTAAAAATGATATATAAGCATTAAAGTTTTTTATTTAGAATTGATATTATATTAACTTATCATTATGTTCTTCGTAAAGTCCAACATTAATGCATTTTTATAAGTGTATTTGACTTCATACTAACTATGTTTGGTGACCGTTTCACCACAAATACTTAAGTTATTGTGTGAAGCTAACTTAATTAGTTTTATATATTCATTAACACAAACTATACTATTATTTCAGGAATATAGAGAAGTTGAATTGATGGATGTTATGGAAGGGTACGATTATACAAGATCACGGAATGTCTATAATACAGATGATAAATATTGGGAGATGAGGTATTCGAAATTTTCTAGTTAGTGTGTTGTATAAAACTAATGTTTTAAAAAACTGATCAAAAGTTAAACCGATAAGATAATAAGTTTAAGATTTTAAAAGTCAATGCTATACGCTAATCCCCTTCTCGACTATGTTGGGTATGTCTTAATTTCTAATATATGTATTTATTTTGCTTCTTTTTTTAATTTTTTTGTGTTATCCATTACTTATTTCATAATTTTGGTAACACTAATTCATCTTCCATACTTTTTGATACTTTCAACCATTCAATCTCAAGCATGCCAACCTCAAACATTTTCTGCAACAATGATCTTGACCTGAACAATTATCGACGGCCAGAAAAATTTGCTCATGTAAGTTTTTTTATAAACCAATTACTGAAGTTTCATTCACTTAGTATATTAGTAAAATTGTAAAAGAACAAATTAGGAAATGAAAGTAAAATTAATTACATGATATTATGATATCTAAAGGTGAATAAAAACAACAATATTCTAAACTTTTTCAAGTAATTTTACCGAAAGGACTTACTAAGAAGTTCAGTGACGGTAGCCTGGGGTAGCAAGGGGGGCTACCGCCACCCTTAATCAAATTGAGAAGTTCTTTATCTTCTCAATTAATAAAGGGTGACTTTTAGTTTTATGATTGAGTTTTTATATTTCTTTTGATTCGCCCCCTTAAAAATTAGCGGAGCTTCGCTAGTAAGAATACGATTCATAATACGAAATTTTAACGTGCTAGAATACACACGAAGGATATCATGTAAAAATATCTTTTTCATTTTCTTAAGTCCTCTAAAAGTTTTCCTTCAAGTAATTCATTTAATAGATAGCCAAAATTTTTTTGATTAAGTAATATTTCTTTCCTAGTTATCTAAGCTAATTCGTTTCTTACTTAGTCTATTTATTTTATTGTAATGACTGATGTGATTTACTTTTGTATTTGTCTCTTTTTGTCCTAATTTGTGTAATTATTTGCATATTTTATCTTATATTATTAATTTTTACCATATTCTATAGGTATTGTATTACATATTTTTATTGATATTTTGTATAATTATTAATTGGTACTACATGTGAATTTATCGTAAACAATCTCTCTTTTATGTAGAGATAAAGTTGCATACTATTAAACTCTTAAAATTTCGCATTTCAACGATAATCTCAGTACTAAAATACAAAATTTATGTGCAATTTTAGCAGGTTGAGATGAGAAGCGGAAGAAACCAAGATGGCTCCTTAGCAGATCATGACCTAGCGTGGGATGAAAACCTAAGTTTAGATGAAATTATGTTTTACAATTCAAAGAACATCATCTAGCTCAAATTTGCACAGTATGTTCATATTGATTTTTGAAAAATTGAAGGGGGTTAATTATTTCGCAACTTTCCGCAAACTTCTTTGCCGTCAATAAAATAAAACAAGCATAATCGAAATAATAAATCAACACCAAAAATTTGGTAACGCAGTTCGGCACTCCTTGCCTACGTCTGCGGGGCCCTCACCCAGCTTAATCACTTTCACGAAAATACAATAGA
>JANZXP010000194.1:31886178-31897318 GCA_027576715.1 Erythroxylum flavicans | reverse complement strand
CACAATCTTCTCCATAAGCAGTCCCACTTAAATTCAAATACAAGAATTCCACTTCAGCTCCAACACTTTAACAACTTTCGTATCTAGCTATTGTATTATAATCACTTTTATATGTCCAATTAACAGCCAAATAAAATGCCAAAACAAAATAACAGATATATATATAATATATCCTAACAATTTTAGTCGATAAACGTTTTAAATGATCTACTTTAAGGCTTTTCTTTGCTGGTTTTTGTTCTCTTGTATGGATAGACACATTAATATAATATCAATATTGTCTCATGTTACTTTATATCCATTAATTATGTAGTTTAATTCGTACAAAAGGTAATCTCTCTTCTCTATAGACTATGAATTTTAAGTTTAAGTTCGGATTAAAAAAAGAAATTCATAAAATATAAAAATAACTAATCTATATGCATATTTCATTAATTCGTGACCAAGCAAGATGTGTGAGTATAAATTCATACATCTTTATAAAAAAAGAATCAATAACAAAGAAAAATATAAAATTAGTATAATTAGAAAAAAATATATAATTAGTATAATTCTCCAAACAAATAGACAAGAAAGATAAAACATAACATATAAATAAATTAAATCTATTAAAAAAATTATTTCATCCTATTTATGGAGATTTACTCAATATCATATTAAAAATATCTCTATTTATATTTAAGAAAATGCCAAGAATCTTACATCGAACAAGTATGAGTGCATTCAATCATTTATAATAGTGTACAAACCTCCCCTCTTAAACTAGCTTTTGGGGTGAGTTAGGCCTTTCAACATGGTATGAGTTAGGCCTTTTAACATGACATTATAGATTGTTTGTCTCGATTGTTTAGGGCTGTACCTGGTTCTATTCCTTTGCCTAATATGCCCAACAAATGTTCAGCATTACTTCTGAGATAGGTGTGTCAAGAATCCCACATCGGACAAATATGAGTGCATTCAGTCATTTATAATAGTATGCAAACCTCTCTTCTTAAGTTACCTTTCAACATGGTATGAGTTAGGTCTTTCAACAAATATGAGAAAATTACTAATATTATATAAATGATATTCCTTCAAGTTATTATTTTTTATTTATATAATAAAAATTTCAATAATTATTATTTATAAAAAATAAACAATATTATTTAATAAAAATAACCACTAATAACCATTAAATAATGATCATTTAGTTAAACTTCTATATCATTAAATAGGGTAAACATGAAGTATATTTAGAGAAACTCGACTTATTTTTCATGAGAAGTCAAATTTATATACAAATAATATGCAATAATTGATTGTAAACATGACGAATTAATGTTCAAACAGGCAATAACTATATATGTACGTAATTGAAGCAAGTTCTTCACAAGCGAGTGTAGAGTCAATCCAAATTGAGCTGAGGTAGGTTGCTGCTCTCGTATTCAGAACCTTCAGCACTTGGTGGCATTTGTGGGCAATTTGTTGCTATATCTGCATGTTGTTGTTGCTGTATCATTGACGAAAAGCTTGGTCCTTCAATCTCATTCTGAAAACACACAAGATTATATTTTATGTCACAAAAAATACATTAAAAAAAAAAAAATACCATGTAGATTACTAAAACAAGTAATCCACACAAAACAATACGGTAGAAATAATAATGGGTCGGATTAAATACTGGTAAGAAAACTAAAGATTAGATGAAAACAGAACCTTTGTGAGGGAAAAGGAAGTAGGAGGGACGAAGGCTGTGAGGAGCTCAGATGATGACAATGTAGAAAAAGATTGGTACCAAGCTGGTAGGCTCTCACTACTTGAGTTGTCTATGAGGCTTCCTCCATTGTCGCACCGATCCATATTTACAGTACTGTTTGTGCCATGGGACAAAGCATCAAAGATGGTCGTTGATGATTGTTGATTACTGAAAAACAAAAAAAACGAAACACCCTCTATAGTTAATTTTTAATATATGTACAAAAATTCAATAATGAAAGACAGATATGCTTATGCATGCATACCTCACAGGAATACAAGATGACTCGGATCCTATACGAATAGAATTTGGAGTGTGTCCATTTTCACTCTCGGGTAACCAACTTGCAATATCATTCTCAAAATTTTGAAGTCCTTCTTGTGTATCCAAATACATCTATAAGGAAAACAAAAATCATCATTAAAACACAATAAAGTGATATCAAAATAAAGAAAGTATATAATAAAATGGTTCGAAAGGTTAAAACTTAATTATTAAATTCTAAAAAATAGTTATTCCCAATTTTTGTACCTGTACACTTGATGGGTCATAAGTAGATGCATGGTTGGTCATTAGATATTTCTGCAAATAAAATCGAATAATAAGGAAGAAAATTAAAATAAAATTAGTTAGTAATTAGCTTGGATTAAATACAATTAACACGAGAAGGGATTAACTTCACCTTTCTTGCTTCAAGTCCTGCCATAACATCTAAAAGGTTCTTCTCACAAGATTCAAGTTCTCTCATTGAAGTTATAAGCGAAGGGTCCGGCTCGAACATTCTTTGAACATACAAGACGAATGAAATATTAGTAACATTTGATTAGTAATTAAATAACACGATAATGATAAATTAAAAGTCATGACCTTAATTGTTCCTCGGTTATCTGAAGTTGTTGTTGTAAGCTAAAAACTTCCTGACGGAGTTCCTACACAATCCATATTTTTTTCTTAAATTAATACAAAATTAATTAAAGGTTTTAATAAGTTTATAAAATTAAATATAATTTAAATAAATTCATCTTCACCTCCGTATTTGATTTTGCAGAATCGGGACTGTAACAAGAAAAGCATAATTGTCTTAGTAAAAGATATGTTACATATATGAAGAACATATATACTTATAAAATTAAATCATACGTAGCAGCTTGAAGTGCCAATTCACTTTCAGTCTTCAGTTTCTTAAGAATGTTGAGCAAGTACTGCAAAAAAACATATTTGTCAAGATTGTATCATATTAATTTGGTTTTATATATGATTATTAAGATATAAAAATGTATTTTTACCTCTCGATTTTGGATATCTCTGCATAAAAAAGAAATAAATAATTTCAAGTTACAAGGGAAGAAAAATAAAAAAAGAGATAAATTGAAGAAGAAAAACATACCCTACACGATCATGTTCCGGTAAATTTATGTAACGAGTGATAACATCTTCAATCCTACAATATGATGAATGAATATGTTAACAAAACTTATCGTATTCGTAATTCGAGTTAAAATGAAAAAAAAAAGAAATAAAACGAACCTTGTTTTTCCAGAAAAATGACTCAGACGACCGGAAGGAGAGAACATAATAAGAGCAATTTCAATGTCACAAAGGACTGCAAGTTCGTAAGCCTTCTTGATGAGACCATTTCTACGTTTAGAGAATGTAACTTGTCGGTTTGTGGTGTTCTCTATTCTCTTTATCTGTAGCTTAACACGACCCATTTTATTTTCACAGAGATTGATCTTTTGATTCACAACAAACACGAAGAGGAAAACCAAAGTGGAAATGAAAAAATTAAGGAAGAAGAAGAAGAAGAGATAGATATTCAAAGAGAAAAGAGGAAAGATATAAGGGATGTAGCGAATTATATGGAGCTTTAAGTTGATTTAGTCATATTGTTAATTATTATACATTTACCTTACATGGTTAAGTGGTAATTTTATGAACATCTTCATGGAAAATAAGTGGTTATCTTGGAACGAAATGTACATACCTAAACAAGTTCTTCCAGCAAGCAATATAGGTTAAAAAGGTCAAAAAGTTATTCTCCGATATGGGAGGCACTCTTTGTGTTGAAAAATGCTAAAACAACAGAAAATTCGGTTTTTCCACTAATTAATTGCATAATTTAACCCTCTATTTTTAAAGTTTTGATAGTTTTCTTTTTTTTTAAAAAAATCATTCTTCCGAGAATTTGAAACAACGAAAAAAAATACTTAACTAATTTAACCGATGCAATTATAAAAATCTTTAATCAATTAACTTTCTAATTTTGTTTCTAATTTTTTGGTTCAGTTTTATTTCAATAATTCTTATTATTATAAATTAGTTGGTTTATTAATTAAATCAAATTTTATTTTATAATCTTATTATTCAATTAAACTTTAACTTTTTCGATGGGTAAGGGTAATATACTTCTTTAAATTCTATTATAAATTTTTTAATTTTATTGAAAGTATAATAATGATTAAACTTTTAAATTTTAATTATCTTATCTTACTAATTTAATTTTTAATACGGTGAATTAATACTTAATTATCAAAATATCATAAAATATCAAGTATAATTAGGGATGACAAAACTGACTCGGCTCACCTAGTTTGGCTCGTAGCCCACTTTTTATTTTCAAAATAACGTCGTTTTGGAAATTTTTCGCTTAAAAAAATAAATGGAAGGTCAAGCCGAGCTGGCCCTGCACAGCCCGCTTGTGGCCATCAGGCCATAGCTTGAGTCACTGCCGGTCAGCGCATGGTCCGGCCCGGCTCGAGCCATTGACATCCTTGAGTATAACAAAAGATTATTTATTAATACTTAAAATATCATAAAATATTTTTATATTTAATTTAAAATATCAAAAATAAAAATTATTTTAGTATACAATATGATCTTTATAAATATTATTTAAATTATTTATGCATATATTAAAATTTTAATGTATGATGGTATTTTAGATATGCTAATAATTATTATTATAAAATTTACAAAATTAATAGTTGGCTCCATTTTTTAAAAATGATTATCTTTACTTAAAAAAGATAATTTGGAGGTAAAAAAATCTTTGTAATTTAAGAAAATTAAAAATCTACAGTTTCCTATATATCAACCATATGATCCAACAACAATCCAGATAAGCCTCCACGTGGGGTCCTGTCTCTCCGATGAACAATGTCAACTTTAACCAGTTTTGTTTAGTCCACTCAGCTCTGGATAGCAGAAAGCTAACGCTCATCACCAAAAATGGCGTCGTCACTCTCTGCTTTAACCATCACAACTCCCAAACATCACTTAAGCCTTCAAAAATCCAGTTTCTATACAAATCCCACTTCTTTTTTCTCCCCATTTCGTTGTTCCTCTCATTTATCCCGAGATAAAGATGTACAAGTACGTCTTTCTTCAATATCATCAACAAAGAAGTGCATTCTTCAAGTGGGTATAGGGCTTTTAGCAGCTACAGTCGTTGCTTTAACACCAGTAGATGCTAATGCCACCAGAATTGAGTACTATGCAACTGTAGGAGAGCCTTTATGTGACCTCAACTTCGTTGACTCTGGCCTTGGTTTTTGCGATGTTACTGTGGGCTCTGGTAAGGAGGCTCCGTATGGCGAGCTTATCAATGTGAGTTATGAACTTGAAAGAGTGGTTTCTGTTTCCTGTAATTTATACCATTTGGTTTATTTTCATGGTGAGATTTTCCCATGGAAGTGCTTGTCAATTACATATGCAACTTCATTATATGGTACACTTGTATTTGGGTCTTCAGATTATTATATGTTCTCTGAAGTCTGATCTATATCTTTTTGGATGAACCTGTCTTTAGGTTCATTACACAGCAAGATTTGCAGATGGAACAGTCTTTGACAGTAGCTATAAACGGGGTAGACCACTTACCATGCGCATTGGTGTTGGTAAGGTACGAATCCATTAAGCTGCAGTTTATCACTTGCCTTTATTTTCTAATCCAAATGGAGGCTAAGTGGTCCAACCTTGTTTATATCTAAAGCAATATAAATTATCAGATCATAATTAATATATGAATAGTAGAATGATATCAAAAATACTTAGATTAGAAGACATGATAGGCGTTTCTTGTGACTTGTAGAATCACTCGCAATGCAAAATAACTTATACTCTTCTCTTGCCTCCTGTATTTGCTTAAGTTAGGATATAGATAATGTAAACCTAACCTAACTTATATAGAGGGTTATAAGATTACAAGAAAGGTCTAAGTTAATTAATCAAAAATTGATTCCTATTGTCAAAATATTCCGATAACTATACACAATAATCATATAACACTTAATAAACCTGATGAGAAGACTAAGCTCTTATGAGGATCACACAAGGATAACCAAGGACTTTCAAGCTTCAGGTCTCTATTCGACTCAGTTGTAAAACAAAAGACTAGTTAGTTGTAAATACCTCTTCAAAGTCTCCTAATCTGTTCTGAGATTCTTGGAACATGAACTACAGATGGGAGGTTTTCCACTGATGCTTAAAACATTACTGTTTGACACACTTATGGTTGCAGGAGAATCTTTTTTTTATAAAGAAAACTAAAAACTGAATTAGAACTTTGCAAGGAAACTAATCATCTACTAACAGCAACAACGTGGACGAACAAATTTAACTGTTTACATCTGCAAGTGGTCGTTCCAGCCTTCTTGTCACAAAGAAAAATCATGAAGAATTGAACATGAGCATTAATGCAGCATTTTTGTTTCTCAACAATCCTCTGTATATGCAGGTTATCAGGGGATTGGATCAGGGAATTCTTGGAGGTGAAGGAGTTCCTGCAATGCATGTTGGTATGATCCTTGGTTAGACTTTTGTGAGTTCTTATCTCAGTGGTTGTTTATCTGAAGTATTTTCATCGCTGACTTTCCACAGGCGGTAAACGTAAACTTCAAATTCCTCCACACTTGGCTTATGGACCGGAACCTGCAGGATGTTTTTCAGGTGCTATTCCAAATTACTTAAATGAAATTCCCAATTGAATAGTTTTCTGCAATTTGTTTTAAACTTCTTTTCATACAGGAAAATCAAATTATGTTTCTTTTATCTCCAAACTCATGATCTGATTAATACAGGTGACTGCAATATCCCTGGCAATGCAACTCTTCTTTACGATATAAAATTTGTTGAAATCTACTCAGGAAATAGACCAAGATGACAAATTGATGGAAAACCAGTAAGTTGCAGTTGCCCTGAATCAATAATATAACTTCATTGAATGAATGTTCATATGCAGTGCTCCTTAGTAATATTAGTTCTTCCAATTTTCGCCTGAAAATGTTGTTTCTCAAACTTTGAAGGAACAGAAAGCCAAATTCAGAGTGCAGATAAAAGTTCAGGCTCCAGTCTAGTGGTTGAAAGTTTTGATCCTCGATACAAGGAAAGCTGAGTGCTCGCTGATCATTGACTTGGGCTCCTTTTCGATGAATGCGAAGTTATTATTTGCTTAGATTGGTTTTATGAATCATCCTGGTTCTTGGACTTAGATTTCAACAATATGTAAAAGTCACATACTCGATAACTTAAAATAAAGTGAAGGGTCCGATTGAAGTGACTTGAAAATCTGACAGAATAGAAGCAATGAACATAAAACCACCCTTAAGATGCTTGCTTTCTTCAAAGGCAATTTAGGTTAGATTAATTGCTTGTGAATCTCTCTTATTGTCATGCAGGTCTTGCTTTACGCTTCCTCTGGATCAGAGAAAGTTTGGAGAAAAGTAATCTGATAAAGAAATATTCTTTTTTTTCTTGAATTGAGATTTGGGTTGGAGAGAAAAAGAAAAGAGTGTGCTTTTGTTGGCAACTTCTTAGGCTCTTCCTTCAGAACCAAATGGTCAAACGCAGGCTCTCTGATTTCAAAAGATATGAGCGCCTTTGGCTTCTGCTTTAGACCGTTTGGAAGAGGCAATCGGTGGCTAACTCCTTGATTCTAGTGCAAAACCAAAATGTTGAATCCGATCTAGTATTCTCTATCTTCGAGTCGGGTCGGCCCACAATGTTTCTCTATCAAGTACCTAATTGCACTAAGCAGGCCTACCAAAACCATTTACTGCTAAACTACAAACTTCTGTCTGGAATTGGAACCATTTAAGAAAGACCAAAAGACTCTGCTTAAAGAAGAATGCAAAGAAGAAACATTGATCAACTTGGCTAATCTGCTCTTAATTCATCTGTATTACAAGGAAAACCCCAAAAGCAGACTGATCCTAAAGTGGGAAATTGATCAATTTCTGAGTACACTCTCATGAACAGAGGAAACAAAACATGTCTGATATAGACATTCCATGCTTTTTACATGATGGAACATGCATTTGGATTGTCATCACTAAACATGGTCATATATGGTTCCTCGTATCTGGTTACAGTACCACTTGCTGCGACGCTCTCTACCTTCCTGACATAACCAGGAGGCGCCTTCTTGTCATAAGACTGAGCAGCGTAAGGCTGAGCCACCAAATTGTACGGAACATAAGGCCAAATCTCTGCCTTCTTCCCTGTCGACTTGGCCTTCTTTAACACTTTGTTTGAATCCACATATCCAGTTACAGACACCTTCTGTTGTTTCCTGTTGATCTCCACCTTCTTAACACCTGCACAAGAAAATTTGATAAAAACCTTAATCTACATTCTCAAATGTGATCGACCCTTTTCATTATATGCAAGAATGAACAATAAGAACATACCACTCATTGAAGAAAGTGCGTTTTTAACCTTAAGTTCACAACCATCACAGTCCATCCTCACTTTGAGCTCTACTGTCTGTAATTGCTTCCTCTTCTTCATGTATTTATGGCCTCCACTTCCCATCAGATCAGATAAATAGTCTAAGGTACCGCCAATCCCCATGTTTTTGAACTAATGACAATGGTGTATGACAAGAATTGTAATCCAGAGAGGTTTAAGAGAAAAACCAAGTTGTGAGATTGAGAGATATTGATGAGAAGACAAATAAGAAGTAAAGCTAACCAAGAAGTTACTTAGGAACTTCCCTGCAAGACAATGGATTCCTTGCTTGCCTTCTAACAAACAAAGAAAAAGAATAGATTTCCAAGTCTGCTCTTTTCTGTTTTCACAACTCACTTTACTTCATTTCAGATACTCGCTTTGCATAGGTCTACTGTTTATATAGAAAACCATCCCACGGTTTCATCTGATTCAAACAGAGAAAAAGGTAGTGGTCCCATTGCGAAAAAGTTCTTATTTATATATGATGATTTATAAATTATGTAACTAATAATTGTATTTAATATAAATACAATATTACCCTCAGGGAGAGAGATACAAAATAATGATAATACAAAAATATAAATAAATATATTTATTTAAAATTTTCAATTTAAAATAAAACTAAATCTTAAATTTATACCACGCGGGCGACCCTGGTCAGAGGACTCGGGATACTAGATCTTATACTTAAGAACAAATCATCCATTAGATATCAAGAAAATTCAAGCAAAATTAGAATATAAATTTCAGATATGCTGGTCGAGATACACAAGCCTTTTCTCTTTATGGGCACTAAATCTAAAGGCTTGCTTATTAGAAATCTTACACTTTCAATCCTTTTCTGTTTTAACGACCTCAAACAGAATTTATAGTCTAAAATTTTCTGATATACAGAATCCTCGTGAAGAAGCAACGTAGAGCATAATATAAATATAATATATGACTAACCAAATATCAATTATATAATAAATTAATATAACTCTAACAATTCAAACAAAGTTAAATTAAAATTTAAAGTATTAATTTAGTTCAAATTTAATTAATTTAATTTGAGCTTTAAGAGTGAATAGAATTTTTATGTAAGAAATATTTAATTGATTCATATATGTATGTTTTATTGTTATTTTTAAATAAAATTATAAAGAAAGAATTTTTGTAAAAATTTTAAATATTTTTTAATTTCTTAAAATATTTATAAAAAACCAACTATCGCCTTAAAAAAATGAAAGCGAAACCTCATATGTTGTCTTATGACAAGTTAAATTCATTACCTACCTCTCTAGGCTCTACGCGTAGAGCCCCCTTTGCCATGAAGAGAGAGGGAATAAAAATAATATAGTGCGGTCGGCTCCAGAATGAAAGCGAAAGCAACTGGCGCGACTCGAAGAGCGCATGTGCAGGAGAAGGCAGCACTCGAGTGCATGATCGACACGTGTAAATGAAGTAACGGTTAAGATGGTAAGAAGAGCTGGCTTGGCTTTTAAAAGTGTTTGCTATCTAAGCTGTATCCTCCTTAGCTGTTTTCTGATTGGTTCGTAGAGTCTTCCTCGCACACCCCACTGCCAGCGTATCACTCACCCCCACCTTTTTCTTAATTTTTATCAACGTAATAAATTCAAATTATATTTTAATTTTTTATATTATTTTTAGTAACCATATTTAGCGAATTAGGATTAAAAATTATTATAATAAAATTTAAATTTTGGGTGAATGACAGTACGCATTGAGGTGGAGGGTTCCTATGGGCCACGGGCATAGCCGGTATCAATGCTGGTATCTTCTATTTTCTTGTGTGTTTTAAACATGTACCTACACACCTATAAGCTTTCTACCATAGATTTCTGAAACAGTGAAGCTCTCTTAGAGGTATCAGCCTTTGAAGTCTAAAGACCACTAAATTTATAACATCAAATTTTTCGTTTCAATTATTCTATTTTAATTGTGTTTTATTAAATATCTATGTGAATATATAAATACGATTTAATGAAATATGATAAGAATATCATAATTGGAATAAGAGATCTGATCTAAAATTTATAACTATTTTATATAATAACACTGTTTTCTAACACAAAATTATGGTTCCAATGTTTAAAAACCAAACACAAGACTATGGTTAATTTTTTTAATTTTTCAATTTAATTTAATTTAAGTTGTTGTTGTTATTAAAAAGAGATTAATTTATTAATTAATCAGACAATTTTTGCAAACTAACTGACTTTTATAAATTAAAATAAATTAATTTATTTTTTATTTTTAATTATATTTCAAGTTATTTAATTTTATTCAATTTTTAACATATTTTATAACGGCCTAATACTTGTTAAATATTTTAAACTTTAAGCTTCTTATCTTATCGATTTAACTTTCAGTTCGATTTTTGAAATATTAGTTTCTCATCATCACCTTGTTTTCTCCTCTCCCGTCAAAGATTTTAAAATTATAAAAAATTAATATTTTAAAATTTTAAGAATTAAAAAACATTAAATTACAATGAATATTCAAATGCCCTCAACAAATAAATGGTATTAAAAACTTTTCGTTAAAATAGAGTTAACAAAAAATCACATATAATTACTAGGAGCATGTTTGAACGGACGAAAAATTATTGGCATGGCTAGTTAATTTTGTTTATAAAAGAGAATAATTGTGGACATTGAAAGAAGGAGAAGGCCC
>JANZXP010000194.1:31853702-31874528 GCA_027576715.1 Erythroxylum flavicans | reverse complement strand
GACTAATACAGTAGTATGACTTAACCGAGTTTTTTAAACTGTTTTAAACTTGAGTCAATACCACAACTAAGTATTGTCCAAGGGAGAGAATGTTGGATAATTTTGACTTTTCTTATAAAGTTGGACAACATTTAATTATATTTTTTGGTTTTTCAATAACTTATTGGCTGAGTTACATAATTTGATTTAAATAAAGATAATAAAGTAACTCAATCAATGATCTAAATCAATGGGTCAAAGTCTGAGTGAAAAATAGATCTCAATTAGTGTAGACCAAACTTATATCGAGCTTGTGATGGAGAAGCCTGATATGGATGTTATATATAAAGGTTAAGGTCTCCTGCAGTTGCTTATGTAATTCGTAAGTATAAGGATTCTCTGACCCGTTAAGAGAGCTTACGTTTTGAGAAAACTGTAGAAAAACGATGACTGCATCCCGGTGAATAGTTTCCGTGAAGACGACAGTAGATTTGCACTCGTCTTGGCTTCAGAAAGTCCGAAATCAGGTATTTTTCACATTTTTTCGTTTATTGTCCTTTTACGTTTGATCCGAGATATGTGACTAAGGTATCGTTATGTGTTACATATTAAAATAAATCAAATCAAAAAATAAAAACTGAATTATTAATAAATTCAAAATTTTTATTATTAAACTAACTGAATTACTTTTAAAACATTGGTTATATCTCTCCATTGAATTACAGCCAAAATGAGCAATTCGATGTTAACTAGAGTTAACAAGTAAAAATATGAATGAAGTAAATTTAAATCGTTTATAATAATATTGTTTTAATTTAAAATTCAATTTTAAGCTGATTAAACCTTAATCGATTCGACTTATTATTAATCTTAAAAGCCATTACATGAACAACTGTTCCGAAACGACTGTTCCTCTCTCCTCTATTATTGTAATAAACAACTGTTCCGACAGCATCAATAATGCATTAAAGTTAAAAATTCAAGATAATCCATGTTTGTCGAGTGGTAGAGAATAGAGATAGATTGCATACGTACATGGATATAAACGAATGGGACGGAAATGCATGTACGGGCACAACCAAACGAATCATTTGTCTCCTGGTATTAAACTAAAATTTCCATAAACTAAAGTTATGAATTTATAATTTATGATAATTGAGTCGATTTTATAATTGCAAGTTCATTTCATATTGGATTAGATTGAATAAGATGTATACATATTCCCATTATAAGAGTACTTTAATTTTGTTCCTAGATCTTGTATTCCCATTATAAGAGTACTTTAATTTTGTTCCTAAATACAAAATCTAGTATTCCCCTAGTCATCTAACTAGGGGTGACCGGGGCAATTTAAAATTGGTTAATTTGTTGCGTTGTAATAAATTTTGTACCATATTGGTCAAAAAATAGTATAAAATAGGATGTTTATTATCGGATTCAAATATTGACTTGTACTAATTGGTATCACCAGTATTTAAAATACCAGCTATATATTGATTAGTACCAAACATTTTTAAAAAATCATGAAACCTCAAAACTCGAATATGCTACTTTCTTTTTCTTCTCTTTAATTTGTTGAGATTCTCGCTCTCTCTCTTTTTCACTATTATTAATAATATAATATTTAAATTCATATATAAAATATTAGTTATATTTTTTCTATAAAGAATAATTAAAAAAATTTTAAAATGAAAATCAAGAGGGCTCAAATTTTTGTATTTCTTTTTAAATTTGTTAATATAAATGTAACAATATTTTATTATTAATAACAATCACATGTTAAGATAAAATATATTTTTATTATTAAAAATTAAATAATAAGATAAAATTTTTATTTTATTATTAATAATAAACGATAAAATTATAATATTTTAAAGACTTTTTATAGTTCTTAATTTTATATTTCTATGATGAAAAAATAATCTTTTTTATATTAATTGTGGTTATTATTTATACGTAGAATATGTAAAAATAATATTAAGAAAAATAAATAATTTTTTATTATTTTAAATTTATATTATTATGATTTTAGTTAGGGGGGATTTTATGAACACGTCAGGATAAGAGGAAAAAGTGATTTGTACATGGGAAAAAGACACGATTATCTTAAATTTTTAAGTGAGATATGATATTTCTGATGTTTAAAAATCTTAAACTTAAACTCGTAACACAAAATATTTGAAGTTTAAAGTGATAAAAATTAAATTAAAGAATTCAAAATATAATTGAAGAAGATTATTTTTATCCATAAAAAATTAAAATTTAATTTAAAAATTATTAAATGAAAATTAATTGATCTATTTTAATTTATAAAACTAATTAGTTTATAAAAATTGACTAATTAGTTAATTAAAAATATCAGTTATTAAAGTAAATCGAACTAAAAAATTAAAAACTGAACCAAAAATTTGATTGATTTAAGATTTTTATGGTTAAACCAATTGAGTCAAATTTGTTCTTTAATTGTTGGATATTCTTTTATATATAAATTACTTAAACTTAATTTGTTTTCTCATGATTGTAAGGTTTGTAAAGTTAGTTATTCATTTCCTGATATAAGGGATTAATATGCCTTTAGTTATAAACTTAAAGGCATTATTTGATATTTAGGTCCTAAAATTATTTATTTTAAGAAAATAATTAAAGATATGTTCCTTTGATATTTAACACTTTTAAGCAAATATTGATTTAAAATATACCTTACCTTTTCTAATAAATGCAATAAACAAATTTAGTGGTGACAATAAGTCGGGTCGCGTTCATTCAAGTCCGAGGCACCTAGGCTCAAACTAATTTAAATAAAAAATAGCAAATGATGTCATTATTCTAATATTTGTTGGACCTCAACTTAGACCAAGTTTGAGCTCATCCAAATACCAGATCAGATCGAGTTTGAGCCCATCTAAAGGCCCAATCAATCGAGAGCATAATTTTTTATAGGAGTACGTCTCTTTCAGAATCTAAAACTAAAGTACCATTTCACAATATCATGCTTAAAAGCATAATATAAATTGGGTAAGTCATTCAACTCATTTTCTTTGTTATGTTTAAACACTTTACTTTCTCCAAACAAATTTAGTATAGAGAATTTGATACGATACCCAATCAAATTAATATCTTAATCATAAGGTAAAATTTTATTTTAATAGTAAATTTTGAAAATAATTTGATAAAAATTTAATATAAATTATTTGTTACCTTTATGTAACATTTTTAAATAATTCAAAATAATAAAAAGTTTCAAAGGAAAATATTTTAGACTTATGCTTTCTTTTCTTAATTAGAAAGATACTTTAGTGGATGAGTTTCTTTTGATTAATAAATATATTATTTTAAATTAATGAAATCATATAACTTACTAAGTGCGAGCTTTGGAGCAATGAAGTTTAAGTCACAGAAACAATCTTTTTATAAAAAATGTAAAGGAAAGGTTATGTACAATAACGACCCTCTTTTGACTTTCATAATGCCAAAGCCTTGTGTACTGGAGTACGTTGTGTGTTTGAAATTATATAAGTCAACTTTGTTAAACGAACGTTTCGTCACAAAAGTTTAAGCTGTTATGTAAGACCAACTTAATTGGTTTTATATATTTACTAACACACTCGCTTAAGTAAAAGTCCTTTGAGCTTGAAATTTGCACAGGCTCACTCTACCTTGTACTAAATAATAGGTGGGTGGTAGAATTTGAACTTACGATCACTTGGTCACAGAGGCTCTAATATCATGTTAAACAACCATTTCACTAAAAAAGCTTAAACTATTCTATGAGGCTAACTTAATTGGATTTATATATTCACTAACAAACTTTTATCTTAACATTCTTACAAAACAATTCTTATTTATAAAAAAATGATAATAAATATTTTAAATTTCTTTATTCTTAACATATTTACTCGAAAATTTTAATAAAATATATTTAAAAATTAATTTATAAACATAAAAACTTCAAAATTTTATGTGAATTATGTGAAAGCCTTATAAGTGTATTCTTTTGAATTAACAACATGCAAAGAAGCCCCCTAGAAGTGGTCGAGTTGGAGGCATGAGGACAAAAAATCCTTTGTTTAAATCCCCCAACTTATACTTTCTCATTGTCTACGTTTTTTCGATCGAGTCTATCGTATAAGACTTGCCTAATAGAGAATACCCAATTGACATAATTTATAAGATATTGCATTAATTTGAAGATTTATCCAAGATGCATCTAAAAGATAATAGTTGAGGATCCCTCCGCTTCAATAAAAAAAAAAAAAAAAGCAAAGAAGTCCCAAACACGAAAGGTCAAACGATGAAAAGCCAAAAAATGCTTGCTTTCTTATAACAATACTTTCTTTTTATTGTAATGGGTTAGTACGTGTGACGTGCCCCTCCTTTTTGCCTTTTTTAAGATTGCTTGAATCGACCCTTTTCTTTTTTAATTTTATAACTAAGTAAATGGCTTTTATTTTCACTAGCCACTACCCACCGTTGTCGTCTTCGTTCACAACTGTCGTTACAGTCCAAAAACTTCCTAATTGCCCATTGAAATTAAAAGGATTTAATTAAAAAATAAAAGTGGGTTTTAAAAGGTAACATAGATTTGATTAGGACAAAAATAAAAAGAAAAAGATTGACAATGAACCGAATCAGACATAACCCCGACTCGCTTAAGAGTCGGACAAAAGCTTGATCTAAAGTTCAATTCACGGATAAGCTCGGGTCTTATTAATTTAGTTTTGAATTTATTAAAATTAAAGATTTAAATGAAGATATTTTAAGAAATTAAATAAAATAACAAATTTAATTTGTTAATTTTAAATTAAGCGAAATTTGCCATAACACATGAGCAATCAACATACACGTACGTCATGTTCCAATTACGAAGTTGATATAGTAAAAAATAAGTATGATTATATGGTTTCTTTAGAATTGAAAAGAAAAGGAATTGTCAAAAATAGCATTAACTCAGACCGAACTTAAGCCCAACAGCTACTGTTAAGGTCCGGCTTGAACTAATTTTTAATTAAAAATATAAAAATAATAATATTTTTTTATAAGTGTTAGGCCTCAGAGTCAAGCTAAGCCCGATCAAGAGCTAATTTCAAGCTAAGTGTTTATTTGAATGAACTTATATCAATAGAGCTTTTATCGGCATAACTTTTTTAAAAAAACTCTAAATTTGAACTTTTTAAAAAATTTTATTTTAACTTCTAAAAAAATTATTTTTATTTAAAAAATACTTTTAAATTTGACGACCAAATAATTGTTTTTTTAAAAAATAACTATTTTTTAACCTTTTAAAAGTTGAATCAAGCAAGCCCTAAGCCAAACCCAACTGTCAATCTTTTGGAATGGAAACCCAATTGTCAATCTTTAGGAATGGCCCGGCTCGTTGAGGAAGAGTTTCAATATTCTACCAAGAATGAATGAATAAGGTTTTCTCAGAGTTCTATTAATTTTTCAGATGAGTTAGTTAGTTAACTGTAAATTATTATTTTATTAAGTAATTTATTTAATATATAATTAATAAGTTCTTGCAAAGAATTATCAAATTTAAGTATGCTTGCTCTACTTAATCAGTATATAAGGTAGAATCCAATTATTGACAACTAGAGTATATTGCTTGGAATTGGATAATTTATCAACTGAGTTGGAGGACTAGGCATTGAAAAGAAAAGAATAAAGGAATATTGATTAAACCAAAAGAGAAACTAATACATATCCTGACAGTCCTAATCAACCAAATGGCCTGAAGAAGAGGGGAAAAATGGCGGCCTTTGGATGAACAGAACAGTCTCACATACACTGGGTGCATTATATATATATATATATATATATATATAGATGGGAGGGGTTGGCTTCGTACAGGGACAGCTATAAACATCACAACTTCCATCTCTATGAGGGAATCCTATAGTATTTACTTACATAGACTGAACAAGTTGATGTAGAAGAAGCAGTGGCAACAGCTTTCTGCAGTAAAACTGGGATGAAACAAGTAGGTCTGTTGCAGCCGATGGTTTGGAGGTAGCTCTTCCGGCAACGGCAGGTGAAACTGCATGCCCTCCAGGAGTTCTTTGCTGCTCATTTGTCGGCAATGGGTTTACGGTTGTCCCGTTGGGAGTAAGGGGCATCGTTCTATCGTCATTTCCGTCACCTGCACAAGTGGATTGATTGGTGAAATTGACAGTAATGTATTGTTTTCCCTGATCTCCAACTTGAGTGAAAAAGGAAGAGGATCTAGAACTCACAATTAGAATGTGACCATCTTAACTTCAGATTTTCCCGATCAAACACAACTCGATATCCCGTCATAAAATTTTCTGCACGAGATTTTCTCATAAGAATGAAGTACGTGAGGCACAGATTGATTTTGAGGAAGGATCAGTGTGGGAACCGAAAAGTTAGCATGATTACCTCCAATTGTGCCAATATCTCCATCAGCTGGCTGAATAGCCAAACAAAACCCTGCAATTCCCTGCACAGTAAGGCCATTACACTTTAGATTCGCATACACCAGCAACCCTCGTTGTTCGATCAACTATTTCGGTACCGCCACCAGGATGGTGAATAACCAAACCTATGACATGCTACACAGTCATGTAAACCGGTAAACCTGTATCCGAAAGTAGGTTACCCATTCAGATACAAACCAGCTACAAATTACTTCATGGATATGCTCCAAAATGGTTTTAGAAGATTAGTCAACCATTTAAATCTGATGCCATAATCTCTACTATGTATTCTTAACCATGACTTTGAACATAACATTTCATCCCAAGTCATTGGACCATGTTACAACCATGATAACCTAGAAAATCATTATTACTACAAGGAAAGATAAGAACAACTTTAATCACCACATTGAACTCCGCTCTCTCTTACCTCCATGCCATAAATCACAAAAATGGGATTCTGAACAATAAAGCTATTATTTAGCGGGAACATGAGCTTCACCGTGGGAATATTGGGCAAGTTCCCCGAACTGTTAACAAAGATTCATCTCAATATTAGATGGTATAACAGATGCATACAAAAGAAGCCATGTGCAGAGAGAAAAAACAGAGCCGGTTCCCTTTTTTATTTCCAGAAAAGTAGAGAACAGAAGGGTTGAAGGGAAGAAACTCTAGTGATGCCTTTTATGTCGAGAAAAGTCACCTGGACTTGTAGCAATACTTCCATGGATAGCCTTCAAAACTAGAGATTGTAGCCTTCACTTGTTTGTCAAACTGTTAAATTCAGCATGTAATATTAGGCAGTTACATAATCACTCCACATGTTTAGTTGAATTTTATTTCAGTACCTCCTCGGCAATTCTTTCATAGATGTCATTAGGTAGAAACGTAAATGATGAGCCGCTATCGATCAGTGCTCTGAAGCTAGTCTGCTCAGGACAAGAATTGGTAACACAACAGGCCTCCACACCAACAATGTATGTTGAACTGAATCAGATAACCTTATGAAGATCAGAACTTTAAGCATCTTGAAGAAAAATCAAATTAGTCAAAAAGCTTGCACTGATTAAAACCATGTAAAGATGCAAAACACCATTCGTACTAATTCTCATTTAAGGTCAGAAATGGAGTAGATTGCTGAATAGCTGGCCCCGGATCACCAAAAAGAATTCTCCCAGAGTCATCCTCATCAAAGCACAACGAGAAAGAGTTCCTGACCAACCCTGCTTTGGCAAGAAAACTTGGCACTGAAACTGCACTAAGTCCCAAACCCATCAGTCCATCAGGAGCAACTCCATCCAGGTAACCACCACTTTGCCTCATGCCACATCTGTCAAGAGATAACCAAAGATGGGTAACTAACAAAAAAAATTAAAGACTAGAAGGAAATAACTTCTTTGCTCCCTTGGGAAACTTTCTAAATATATTATCGAAACTTTGACTCAAAATTATAACGAGGCAGGAGTGAAACACACCCAATGATCACTGAAGCCTGGACAGAGGTTTTCACAAAGTCACTTTTTGATACAAGATGTATCATGTCCTCAACCAGTAATCCAGAACTTGACGTATTTTCAGTATAATAATTGATTGTGTAAGGGCAAGGTAGGTTTGGGCTTTGGCACTTTGAACCCAGCGCACATAACTCATGGCTGCAAGATAGATGCTTGCTGGTGCTTGAGTGAGAAGGACTATATTCACTTAGATCTCTGTCCTGCAGAATAGATGCTCCAAACACGACGGAGCACCTGCCAAATCAATCATCGGAAATAAGCGCTAAACCCGTTCCCGTAATTTAACAATGGCACTAATCCTTTAAAGTTCACATCTTTTTTTCTTTTCTGACCAAAAGGGGGTGTTAAACAATAGAAAAGGCATCATATTCTAGCCTATTAATAGCTCATGGCACACTCAGATGTTCATTTTGAAGCATCAATCAACTTAGCATAGAGCTTTCACTGATCATCACTCTCAATTTCAGACAGAATTGAGGCACAAAAAGAATAAAGTTAAGCAAAAAACAAGTTTGAAAAGGAAAGAATGGGGTACCAGCGTGTTATAGTAGCTAGCAGAAAGGGGTGCACATTGCACACAGTCGCAAGGAAGCCATAGTAGATCACTCCCAGCATCCAATGCAACCAGAAAAGAAGTTTTGGGTGTCCCTATATCAATCCAAGTATAGTGCAACCTGCAAAACAGAAAAGAGAAAACCCATGTATACTAAGAAAGCATACATAAACAAAAAGATTCAAGCTTTATGATTGTTTGCTGAATTTCACCATCCAAAGTTGTTGCCAAGAGACATAGTTTTGCTGCCTTGAGAAGGGAAAAGAGACTGATAAGTTGGTCCCAGCTTCATCTTCTGTCTCTGCAAGTCACTGCTCATAAGCATCCTGTAATACTCCACGCTCTTCTTCTCTGGCCACTCGCCGCCACCCAAAACCCTGAGTGACTTCGCCTCGTCGGAGAAGCGGTGAATCAGGCGGGAGGAGAAGCTGATTTCCAAACTTCCCTCTACCAGATATGCAGCAATTAGCACTAGAAGCAGAGATCCAGCCTCTGCCATGAGGGATCGGAAGAGAGAAAGAGAGGGTGTACACGTAAGAGCTTTGTGGCTAAGGGACAAAGTAGTGTTTTTGTTAGTGAAAAAGTATTATTTCCTTGCTCTCTCGAGACCCTAAAATTGGATTTACCATTGATAAGCTTAAGTTATACTCTTTTCACTCTCAACTTTCTGGTCTCTCTCCCTCTGTCAAACAAGTGTTCCACAAGCATTCAAGTGCATTGCTTAGGATTCATTATTAAAGTGGTGGTCGGCAAATGGTGGCATACAACTAAAAGGTAAAAAGAAAAACAAGACAAAACAGACGTAAGGTTCATGTACCTTATCGGGTTGAGTTGAATTGGGTCGGACCTCTTAAAATTACAACTAAAATTGGTCAAAATGGACCTTATTTTATTTTTTTATAATATAATATTGTCCTAAGTCGTTATTACATTTTTTATTTGACTTATTTACTTAATTTTTATTTAGCATATATATGGATGTTCATTTATAATTTTATAGTATTTTCAGGACACATTATATACAAGTTTATTAAAAATAACCTCTTTATTATGTAGTGATAAAGTTACGTACTATTGAACCTCTCTAAACTCCACGTTTCAACGAGACTTCAATTGGATGTTAATGATGATAAATATTGACTAAGCCGAGCCTCAAATTAATTTTTTAGGTCTAAGCATAACATAACGTCTTATTTGATTATATTTTAATTATTAACTTCAAGTCAAACCAAATTAATTTAGAATATGATATTTAGCTCAAATAATAATTTTAATTTTTATTATTAGTTAGAGGGAAAATTTAAAAAAACTACATATATTATTATATTGATTGTATCACTTTAATTTAAGTTATTCATTTGTTAAATAATTTTTTTTAATATATAATTTATGAATTATTACATATATTTGATAGTTTATTTAACATGTATACAATACCTGGCAATTGCAGACTCTCCTACTGTAAAAGAAGAAAAAGGAACATAAAAGACAACTTTTCACTTCTGCTTGCATTGGATTCTGGGTGGGTGTAGTGGTCCACTCCCGTGGATTCCCTGTGACTGAGTGCAATGCACACGCCCTCTTTATACTTAGGTTCATTTAAGTAATTGTAATATTTCAAAACTTCACATTATGCTTTGTTGATTTTTGTTGTTTCGATGTTATGATTTACCTGTTTTTTCAACGTTGTAAATGGAATATGTGTTTTGTTTTGTCATTTATCTAGTGCAATTGAATTCCAAATTGGACTCCGGAGAATTGAATGAACCCAATTGAAAGTAGTTTCGTTAAAATGATATCATTTTGTTAAATTGGGTTAAAGTCCAATTGGATCATATCGGTTATAGTTGTTTGGTTTATATCCAACCGAAAAAGATCGAATCTACCCGATTTAACTTATTGTCATTCCTACTTTTATCTAAAAGTTTGGTGAAATTTTGCATTAAAGGGCAATATGAAGTGTCACTTGTGAAAATTCTGTGCTACAATCAAGTTTTCCAGGTAATTGACAAAGTTTTACATGCTTATACATACATATGCATAAATGTACATACTATGCAATTGAAATGATAATGCAGAGAATTTGCATGACCAGAAGTAAACAATATGAACAAAAATATGTCCAAATTTGATCCAGAAAGCAGCATCATCATTATAACTCAGATTGACAAGCACACAACTATTGGTACAAAAATTACAGAGAGCTTTGCCTGTTCATGTTCTTTCCAGGAAATTCAAAAGAAAAAGAAAAAGAATCCAGGTTACCAAAGAATGGGTTTTGACAAATGACTATTTCACAACATCCTCAAAACATCTACAAGAACATATGGAGATCTCTGGCAAAAATATTTACACTGTAGGGAAAGAAATATATATTGACATGTATGCTCCAGCCCCTAAAAATTTCAATTTGCAGTAGTGGTGATTGTTATTTTCCTGAACAGTAATTACTTGTTAGACCACTGGAATTCAATTTCCAGGTTTCTGGAGGGTCCACTTTTGCTTTCTGGCAACAGAGTGTACTCCCCGGCGACGGCCCCTAGCATTACAACCCGATCAATCTGGATTGTTACTTTGCCAAAAGAGCTCTGTCATTGGATCGGAAGAGATTAGTTTGAACAGAAATTCATCAAAGATTAAGAAAACATTTATCGACTTCAATCCTTAGTCTATGAAAAAAGAGTCCCAACTGATCTTTACCTTTCCCATTTTGCTTTTATTTTTGCAAGAAATGTGTAGCTTCTGGCCTTTTGGAGGACTCTCAAAGGTCCAAGCAAAGCTCTCATCCCACTCTGGATTAGGACCAGTTGATATAACCTGAGTACAGACATGGATGAACAAAGTAAGGACAAGTAGTTCAGGCATTTCCCAGTTTCATTTTGCAGAAAATAATGAGATTGGAAAGAGATTTCCCCTCCTTTGGAACGCAATTGAAATTCAAGGATGTTGAAAGTAAACATAGTCTGTTACCTTTGTTTGCCTCGGCGGTGTGTTGCCCAGGGTAAGCTTGCAATACACACTTGGATTTCCTACTGACTGTTTCATGTTATTTCCACGTTTGATGATGACCACCAGTGTTCCTGGCAAACATTGGAGGAGAAATTCAGCCTTCTCCTGAAACCGAGGCGGTCCAGACTGTATCAAGTATTGCAACAATGGAATTGCATCTGCAGTGGCAATGGATTGAGCTCTAGAAACTTCAGCCGGACACGCTGACCAAGCTTGTCTAAGAAGGAAAAGTGCATCCAAAGCAGCTTCTTGAGTTGCTTCTGAGCCTGTCTTGAGAGATGTTACCAGATGAGGTATACTGAGTGTAGCCGGTTCCGTGGCTCTCAAGCGAGGGAAGTTACTGAAGAGAGAATTCAGTGCTTTCAGATATTCCTCATTCACTGTTCCGGTGGCCCATAGATCTTTTTCAATAGCAGCTGCATGACCAAATGGATAATCATTGGAGAATCGAATTAGTAATTGATCTCAATACATTAATCTATGCATCCTCTCCATATGAATCATAAAACTATCTTTGTTTTTGTGGTCTCTGATAAGCTAGGAAAACAAACCAGACAATTTCTTTTACCAAAATAATCTCAAAACTTAGAGGACAAGTTAAACACACATTTAAAAGACCTTTGAAGAGTCAATCTCAAGCAAGAATTCCATGACAAATCCCAATAAGTTAGTAATGCATGATGTCAAAAAAAAAAATGACCATCTTGATGCCTGAAAGTTGACAAACTCACGTGCAGAACATTGATATACTTACCAGTTATGGCCCTGACAGTTTCACTGGAAGCATACTCTTGAATAGTATGATTAGAGAAGAGAAGTTTTATAAACATTGCAGCCTGGACAGACGTATCTGGATCACTTGACCCTATAAGGTCCAAGACAACCTGAACGCCACCAGCCTCTGCAACTGCTCTTTTATTGGAGCGGCTGTACATAACAAGATTTTGCAAAGCACATATTGCTACAACTTTCATTTCCTCTGTAGGTTGCTCTTCGAGTACATTGACAAGAGCACGACAAGCTGAAACTGCATCAGAACTTCGAGCCAGACTCTCATTCTGGAACAAGTCTCCAAGAGCCAGTGTGGCCAACAACCTTGCTTGCTGAGCTTGGGTTTGCGGATCCAATAGGTACTGGGAGAGTGGCAAGATTGCAGATTTGGTCGCTTTTGATTCTCTGATTTTCACGTTGTTGAGTAATACTTCCAGAAGCCTCGCTGCTGTTTCCTCACATTGATGACTTCTTAAAAGTTCCAACAGAGCCTCTATGGCACCACTCTCAGCCATTGCTTCAGCACTGGTTCCATCATCACTTTCTAATACCAGAAGAGCATTCAATGCCCCAATAACAGTGGTCTCCATTCCAGACCGTAGCAATCTTACCAATACAGCAACTGGCACCTCCAAATAGAATTCAGAACTAAACTGAAGAATACTACTTAAGACTGAAGCAGCAGATTCCCACAATGTATGAGGGAGAGAAGGATCAGCTTGCAATATCACTTTTGACAGCTCACCAACACCACCTTCCTTGGCAATCTCGTTTGGCCATATTAGTGCAATGCTAACAAGAGCCTTAACAGCTCTTTGCTGCAAGATGTGTACGCCAGAACCAAGAACTCTTACGAGGGGACCAATCACTTGTTGAGTCACCGAATCCTTCTGAAGATGTTCTTCTAAAAGTAAATGTGAGAGAAGCTCAGCTGCCAACTGTTGCACTGCTGGAGCAGGGGAATCAAGCAAGGGGATAAGTGGCTCAATGACTTGGTGAGAAGTGAGGGTATAGTCAGCACGGCATTGTGGATGCTCCAATATATTGACAAGAACCTGTAATGCACTATGCTGCCCGTCAGGGCCAATTTCAGGCCTTGTCAGAAGGAGGAAAAGGGGCTCAACCACTTTAGCAGCAGATGGTCCTTTTGCAATGCTGGCATTATTGGTCAATATTCTGAGCAATTCTGAAAATGCAGCACAGAGATAGTCTGGTGCTTCATGGAGGATATCAAGTATACTTTCAATCACTCCAGCTTTTACCATTTCCATTTTGCAAGCCGGCCTGTCTTTCCCCAACTTCACAAGTGCTCTAGAAATAGCTTCATGAAGCATGTAATTTCTACCATATAGGAGAGCAACAAGAGGAACTACCGCGCCATGAGCTGCAACTAACTCAGCCAGTTGTTCATCATCAACAAGTTTGTCCAGTGCACGGACAACTGAATGTTGAGCAGGACTACACTCAGTCACAAGGAGAGAGACAAGAGGCTCAACACAGCGTGCAGCTGCAAGCGTTGACCTTATTCTCGTATTTCCAAATAGTACACCACACAATTCTGCAGCATCCCCCTTCAGGTCCATTGAACAATTTGATGAGAGGATCTTGCAAAGCACATCTATTGCATTCATTTCAACATCTGCAACTGCAAGGGCTCGTGATGGGTTTTCACTTAATAACCTGACCAATGCAGCAATAGCAGCATGCTGCTCTTTCTCCAGACCAGTATTAAGAATTTCAACTAAGGGCTGGACAGCTTGTCTGGCAGTGTCTGCATTCCTAATGTGGTCTGCTGAAAAAAGGCTTTCCAATGCTTTAGCAGCACTGTACCTTGCACCTCTTCCACCCAAGCGCAAAACTGCAACAAGTTGACTGACAGCACCAAAGGCAGCTTCATGTCTTCGAATTTCAGCATTGCCAAATAGGATACCTAAAAGATCAGTTGCAGCTTCTTCAGTTGCATCTTGAGGACCAAGAGAAAGATACTTGGTTAGTGCTTCCAAAGCCCCTGATTCTACCATTACATTCTTGTTTGGCTGACAATCTTTTGCAAGCTGAGTCAAAAGTCCTAATGCTAGAAAAGGTGCACCAGGACGATCAGGAATAGGCTTAAGTAGATCAACAAGGGCAGGAATTGCTTTTCGGGAAGTTGCTCCAACCCTGATGTCTTCAACTCTGAACAACCTCTCAAGAGCCACTTGATCAGGATAACGTGCCAGATAAAACTCCTCTGACAGCTCAAGAAGGTCACATATATCCCCATCAGCACAGCCAAGTAAGGAGATAAGACCACCAGCTGCACCAGAATTTGCAACAGATAAAAGAGTTCCCCTACTACCATTACACACTAGACTTGCTATTGCTTGTGCAGCAAAATATCTGTTTGCAGACTCTTCTGATTTCAACAAGTTGGAAAGTATTGGTATAGCTTTCATCGTTGCATGTGCTCGTATAATATCTCTGTCTTGAAAGAGGATCGCCAGCAGTAGTGCAAAAATCCATATGCTGCTATCTTCACCAAAATCACTCTGCATGAAGAACCATGGACAAAAGAAAACAAAATTGATGTGATCAACTTGAAAATACAATACAAATGCTTTCTATAGCATGAATCTCAGAATCCATAAACATTCAGCTATGTCAAGATTTTTAATACTGACAACCTTCAGAGAAGAGGATACATAACATAGGAAGTTCTTCAGTTTTGGTTTTTATGTGTTTAAGACAAAACCGACAAAACAGAAGATAGGGGAGAACGATTGAATACCTGACTATATTGCAAGAGACAACTGGAGATTCTTTCGTTGAGGACTTCTATCGCCCCAGTTTCCATTATCACAACTTTACTTTTCTCATCATGACAAGCAAGAACTGAGAGTAGCCAAACTGCCAAGCTACATCCATGAATTACTGATGTTCCATTGTTGGCTTCACTATTGCCTCCCTCCTCCTTAGAATGCCTAGAGATGCTAATTATTTCCTTATCATCACTTTGATTTCCCGAAGCAGAGATCTCCATGGAATTAAGCATCATAACAAGTGATTGAATGAGATGACTACAGGAATTTGATTGATTTAAGTCTTCCACCAATCTCTGAGGGCTGACTTTTGCAGCACAAATAAGAAGGGCAGCTCCCCCAAGTTTGACCTTTGGGTTTGTAGAATTGATCACACGTCGAGCGACTGATGATATACATTCAGCTGAACTAGAAACTGTCTCTCCCAAGATGACAGGCTGATCCCGGCAAAGTCGTGATAATATTTCAACAGCTTGATCCTGCAACGCCGGTGTTGCATAAGCAATTGATGAAACTATAGGAGTTATACTTCTTGGAAATTCAGCTAATACTGCCCATGCAGGTCTAACATTCCCACTAGTTCCCCCTGAACCTGACAGAATAGCAAGTGCACCTAGTGCTTCTGATAAGGCAACAGATCCATCATCAGCAGATTCTAGGAAAGAGACTAATGCAAGGACAGTTCCAGCACGATTGACACAATCAATTACAGCATCATCAATTTTGTGAGAATGGAACAGGCGAGTAATAGCTGCTGCTGCATGTGTCTTTCCAGAAACTGTGCCTTCACGCAGAACCCTAGTAGCAGGCAGAATAATTTCTTCAGGGATTGCTCTCTCGGAAGCTTCACTATCCAAAATAAGGTTTGCCAGGGCACATGTTGCCTGCTCTGCTACTTCTGGAGTTGAAGAGTTGGTGAGTGTAACTAGGGGAGACAATGCATCTCGAGCGACAGCAGCAACATCTCTGTTCTCTTTAATCGAAAGAAATATGGCAGCAACGCAATGAGAAGACTCTACCAGGATGTTTTCTGACTCAGCGTTTAGCAATTTCATCACAGACCAGAAAGTTTTAACTGCAATGCCACTTTCACGCAAGTCCTTTCTGATCTCAAAGATCCCTGCCAAAGCCGAGGCAGACTTGGCCTGAGTCTCTTCTTTAGTAGAGTTCAATATCTTAATCATTGTCTCAATTGCATCATTTGCAGCACTACCTTCCCTCAATATATCACTCAAGGGAACCACAGAAAGCATACTTTTCAAAGCATCCAGAACATAAACCTTTGATTCAGGTAGGTCACTGGTTAATAATGCAGTGAGTTGGCTGATAGTTGCTGTATCAGATTTATGGATCAAATGGTTTAGAGTCTTTGCGGCAATTTCTTTTCCATTGGGGCTACCATTCTTCAGTAGCCATAATAATGCAGGAACAGCATCAGCACTTTCAACACATGCACGTATATCTTCACTATGGTTGCATAGGTTCCTCAGGATTGTTGCAGAATCTTCCTTGGCTTTAGCAGATCCTGTTTCTAGTATTTGAACGAGTGGAGGTATACCACCAGCAGCAGTGATGGCCCATTTACTTTCATCATTTTCATTAGATAGAAGGCAAAGCAATGCAACTGCACATTCCTGCTGCTGCTCTGAGGACAGTCCAAGAAGAGATATCAATAATTGAACACCTTCACGTCCCTGTAGTGCACGCCACAAGCTCCCTTCACTGTTGCAAAGTGTGAGGAGAGCTCTTATAAGCTCATCCTGAACTTCATTTGCAGCCATTGTGATCAAACCAACTAGTAATCTTTTAGCTTCAGAATTTGCAAGTTTAGTTAAGAGTATGCTATTACCATACAGACTGGCCAATGCTTCTATAGTTCGTTCTTGGATGAGAAATGGCACACGAGGCTTGAACTGCCTAACCAAAGTCTGCTCTATAGCTGTAGGGTCTGATGCCCTTGTTGATTCAGCTTTGCTGTCATAGATCATGAGAGCTGAAGCTAAGGCCCCTAAAGTGTCTGCTGTCTGGGCAGGTGATGAGCATGATTCCAGGCTTTGTCCAAGGCTTGTGATGACATATGATAAACCACCAGAAATGTTAGCAAGAGCACACATTGCATTCTCCTGCAAAGCCTGTGCATATTCACCCTGCATGAATTCTTTTGATGGAGCTATAGTAGCATTTATCAAGGCCGGAATACCATTAGAATTTGCTATCTCCTTTCTAGCTTCTTTACACTGAGACGAAAGAGACTTAAGAGCACCTGCAGCTTCTGCTCTAACAGAAGCTTCATTACCAGGTCCCAATAACTTGAGAAGTTGTTTAGTAGCATCTGCAGCCAATATTTTAGCACAAACTGATGCATCCTCCACCATCATACATGCAAGAAGAAAGCATACATTAGCTTGGGTCCCTGACTGCCCTGCTGTGAGCAACTTCACTAGTATATCCACTCCACCAGCTTGAATCGTTGCAGACCAAAATCCCTCAGTGCTGCTAGAGAGGTTTTTAAGTGCTCCAGTCAACAAATTGTCAACTAGGTTGCCAGTTTTCAGCCCACTTTGAAGCAGCCCCCAAAGCACTGGCACAACTCCTTCGGTTGAAAAAATTTTAGACCCAACGTGATCCTTAGCCCCATCTTGAGAAACTGCATATATTGTCTTCGCTGCAGCAATTTGACCTTCTGCAGAGCTTGACTTAAGAAGTCCAAGCAATGGCGGAATGCATCCTCCAAGCAATACTTTTACTCTCAGTTCATTCTCCTTGCAGAGAGAACCTAAAACAGTAGCAGCTTGTGTTTTTACTCCCAGTGTTCCTGAACGGAGAAGAGAAACAAGTACGGGAACTGCTTGAGAGTGAGACCCAACAGCACTAAAGGCACTTTCACGTGTTTCAATAAGATCTAGCAACTGTCTTAAGGAAAATTCTTTCTCTTGTGCAGATGAAGAATTTTGACGCAATTGCTCAATGCATTGTGCAACGCTGGCCAATGTGCCATCTGGGTCCTCCATGCTACTACTACGATCTCTGCAGATGATTTAAGAATGTTATTTTCTCACATAAAGTTATATCAAAAGTCTCTTAGTTAGCACCTTATGAAATTGGAATGAACATAAGCTGAATGCTTTTGGTTTGTTTATTTGTGTACTTTTGTTTTGTTATATTAGGAAAGGAAGTATATTTTCATGGCATGATGCACCTTGTGACATCAAACATAGAAGTTTGAATATGAAGTATGTCAAACTCATAGAAAATCTAATGATCACTAGGCATCCAGTGCCATGGTTCCAGTAAATTTGTAGCTCAAATAATAACCATTTCAAAACAATCGCATAACTGAATCATTACGAATTCAGAGTGTTAACAACCATTTAGATTAAACATATACAGAGATTTAATTGGCACTTTATGACTCAGAAAGTGTAGTTTTAAGTGTTTACATCACAGAGATTACATATTTCCTACTCATGTGGAATTCTACGCACAGGCATGTGGTACCTTTACTGACTAAATAAGGAAAGGATATTGACTTTGGTAACCAACTGCCATTGCATATGGCAGACTAGCAGAGGAGATGGGTGAAACAGGTCAGAAAATTTGTCGCAACCAATTGCCACAACCTTTGGAAACTCCCAAAGTTTTGGCTACTGATTTGTTGCATTTTCCTTTTTCAAAAGGCAGGAACATGAATAAGTACATTATTCAAAAAAATTTCAGCACCTTAGAAATTGCGAACATAGATGAGCAACAAATAACAAACAACAAAAGATGCCAATTTAGTTGTATGCACGTTGTTCTTGAAGACTACATTACTAAATTAGATTAGAACTTACCGTAAACCCATCTTCATAACAGAGTGTGGAGTAGGGGGCTCTGAATCTTGAAGTCTAGCATCAACATTTTTTTCCTGAAACCATGAAAAGGGAGAACGTAGATTTATTCATACGCATCTAACAAACAAAACATTGATCAAAGACATGGAGAATTTCAACGCATCTGATCCCTTTTCCATTTTTTTCTATTTTGACAGATGTGAGGGGGAGGGACAGAATATATATCAGAAATGCCACCTATTTCTGATTCAGTATCTAAACTGGGATCAGAAATTAGCAATGAAAAGCAGTATCTCCAGGAACTTCGTGCGTCTTCTTACCAGAGCAAAACAAAAAAGAACATTAAATACGTCTTCTTGAGTAACTCCACTACAGTCCAATAAAGAATAAAATTCACCAATGAGCAACTATCAGATCACTGAGATCCAGCCCGCACCACATCAATCAAGATTCAACGAATCAGCATAAGTATCTGAATCTCATGCTCAGAGTACATAAACAAGCAAAGATGTGAACTTTACCATATCATTTGTGGCAAGGCCGTTGCCATTGCTGGCAGCCAACCTCCAAGCGATTGTGGTCGCCAGTTTAACTTAACTTCAAGATTCCCAACACAAATAAATCAGTTCAAAACCTTGCCCCTCCCCAGATCTGCCTGCCTTACACAGTCAAAGCATCAAAATCCTCTGCCAGAACAAAAGTACAAAAGTCCCAATGCAAAACTCGGTGCCAGATCAGACGCAAGCAGACACTAATTGCTTCCCCAACTTGAGCTCAATTGAACTAAAACCATGTAAGAAAAACTAAAATCTTAAAACGAATCCAATGCCAATCAACCAAGAAGTAAAACTAAAACCAAAGTACTCTGCCCTTGTCGCCATTCAGAAGAAAGATTCAATTTTTAAAAATTATAATAAAAGAAGCGAACTTGAACTGGTTGGAAATTTCCCAAAAGAAAGAAATTGAAGCAAAATCTAGAATTTGTTTATCTGAAGATAACGATAGTCAGAGAGTGGATCGAACTTGAAATGAATCAAAAGATAGCGCATCAAATCTCAAGCAGAGGGAATGAGAATGGATCAAATCTAACAACAGTTAAAGAGACCACCTCCTCCAGGAATACCAGGAATGACAAATCACATTGAGTGGAAAGCAACAGCAAAATACAATTCCAAAAGAGAGCGGGTAAGTGGGTCTTAGTTAGTTACTTACCTCTTAGAGAGATGGAGAGAGGCAGAGATTTAGTAAAGAAGAAGAGAATGTGTTAGCATCTACAGATGTCGTAGAACAGAAGCGAAGAAGAAAGATAATTAAAAGAGATGAGATGTGAGTGAGTCAAGCTTTGCTCAGCTTGCAGTTAGCTTTCACAGCACCACCGACAACTACATGAACTACGCTAACATCTTACGGTTCGGCTTGGCTATAACCTTAGTAACTTAGCCACCTAAAACTTAAAAAACTACAATTTGTCTTGTCCTGTTTTTACCATTATTATACGGTTGACTTTGTTAAAATTAATTAAATTAAATTAAATTAAACAGCTTGTCTAAAAAATTTGAAAATGGTATTATTTTAAGTTAATTATTTAACCTTTAATTAGTGTAATTATTTTTTTTACAAATTTTTGTTTTGTAAAAACTATATATTTTGTTTAAATGTGAACGTAAAGGTAAACTCAGCGAATTGATGCACATAACTTCTCACTGTACGAAATTAGGAAAGGGTCATTAATGATATATTGCCTTTTTTTAACATTTTACAAAAAGACTATTATCATACCCGTGACTAATAATATTATAATAATAATACATTTGTTATTGTTGATTGGTTAATATTATTTTAATCTATAACATTTTAAATTTTAAAATCAAAATTTTTAAATATATTATTTTAATTATTTATATTAAAACAATGTTGTTTTAAGATAATTTG
>JANZXP010000194.1:31835817-31848747 GCA_027576715.1 Erythroxylum flavicans | reverse complement strand
TTATCATAATTGTTAATTAACACTTAACGAGAGACTTGAATTATTGATCAAAATGGGAATAAGATTCACATGGGCAGGACCTTGAAGCACATGGACTTGGTCGACCTTAGAATATGGAATCTCAAACACATACATTCCCCTATTTAATCGTGCCCCAAGAACATGATGAATAAAAATTTAAGAGTAATTTGATTATTATCAATTTCATCTAGGGTTTGTAATGGGCTTCGAAATTGAAAATTATTTTAAAATTTAAATCATAACTTAAATTTGTTTTCAAATGTAATTCTAATTGATCCAAAAAACCAAAACTCGAACCGATTAAATCTAGTTTAATTTTTTAACTTCCGAGTCAAAATGACCCAAACTCTTACTAATTTGTCATGACTAATCTGACCCCCAAAAATTGTGTAATTTTGAACCCTGAGTCCTGTTTTAAACTTGTCGCGTTGACTTTAAACCGAACCGGATTACATCTATACATGGAAGACAACAAAAAGCTCACATATTTGACACAGGGATAAAGATTGGATACATTATCAGGGAAAACTTTATGGAAAGAAAAGAAGGAAACTTTTCCTTTCATCTGGGAAATGGGAACAATGAATGGCATACGTGAAATTGAAGAAACACCATGAAATGCCAGCTTGTTGACTAAAATACCTTTCATGAACAGAGTTACTCTCAATAGGAAAGCCCACCATCATGCTATCTTCAAGAACATGAATAAGGAATTTTGATCATGAGGAAACAAAACTTCTCTTATTTGGGATTGTGGTCAATCTAATGGGTGGTACTACACTTTTCTGTTGCTCAACAAAAAACTCAGAATTCAATTTCCTGTGTCGATAATCTGATTGGAGGGTTAACCGGGAAACGAGTACCGGTACAGCCATGGTAAGCTTAATCACACAAGAGTGAAGGTGATAACAATGGTATTATTGGGTTAGGCTAATGGAAGTTGCATACGATTGGAGTACGGTTAAAGCTTGCTCTATGATGGCTCTGTTCCTGGCTCGTTTCACCCAGTCTCCAGCTATTGCTTCTGCTTGGCTGCCTCTGACACCGTCTTGGAGAGTATCTGCTGCTTCAGCAAGCTTTCCTTCAGCTAAGAAACTCTCGACTCTAATAATCACGGACTCGATCCCTTCTCCTGATGGATCAACTTCCTTAATCTGCAAAAACTATATCAATACAGTATCCCGTACAAGTCTAAAATAGATATTCAGATAATTTTTTATGATCACATACCCTTAGCCAGGATGCAACCTGAGCTAAACCATGCGCCAAGAGGCCACCGCTACCTGGTGGCATCAAAATGTAGTGTCGAAGTGGTCCCTTCAGGGCGTTGAACTAAAACCGAAATGGATATTAGTTAGTGAGAAAGCAAACATATTCCGTACATCGATATCCTAAACTCTTTCTAAACATATACCACTTTTTTGCGCAAAAGTATTAACGACTAAGCATACTGCCTCTAAAGTAAACATTTCAATATCTGATCCATAAGTTCTGATGAAGTTGCTACATGAGGACACATCAAGCGAATGAGCAATCACAATTATTGGTGGCAGCATTTACTTCTGCAACTTTAGGTTTGCCAAGTTGCTTACCTTTTGATTCAATTGCAGCAGAGTATCTGTGCCATTATGCCGTGCTTCTTCCGGAAGGGTCGAGAGGACCAAATGCAAAAGTGAGTCTTTATCAATTCCTTCAATATATGGCTTTAAAACATCAAGCTCTTGCTGAATTGGTAACCCCTTTGTTAGTGCATCTTCCAATGCTAGTGCTCCCTACAATCGGGATAAAAAATCAATTTGCTGAGCATGAAATAAAATCATTAGCAGAAATTGGGAACATGAAATCAGGCACAGTATACATGTAAGATACTTCACATATGTGCGTGTGTATGTAGCCATTGAGTGAAGAAAATGAAGACTATTACCAATGCAAGCTTGTGAACAGAATGGATTTGACGCGTCTCTTCAGATCTTGCATAGAAAGCCATGCACAACGCATTTATCTACAAAGAAAAGAAATCTGAACATCTCAGGCTTTAAGAAACAACATCACCAGCAAGCAATCAGAGTTATCTCAACATAAAGGTTCCAAATTCAGCATGGGAAAATAAAGGACAAAGAGCATCTAAATCCTGTTGACCAATACTCCTTAAGGTTCACATAAAGCAGCAAATAATCTTATTCAGAATCATAAACAAGCAAATATAGTTGAAAATAACTAATTTTCATCTAAAGAAAAAATTGCACATTGAGGTTTGCTTCAGCCATCTTTTCTATTTGTGCTGCCTTCTCGCTAGCAATAGCAGCAGACAGTTCTGCTTTTGTCAACTCCTGCAATATTTCAAGTTTCCTTTTGACTTCGGTGTCCTACAATCACAACTTGAATTAGCAACTAAACAACTAGCTCCAAAAGATATATTCTGTTTTCGCAAAATCAAAAACATGAACACCTTTTTTTCAAGCTCTATGCGAAGTTTCTCTTCCATTTTTTCTTGAAGTGCTCTGATAGCAGCTGTTGCTTTTGTTCGCTCTCTTTTTAGTTCCTGAAATGGTCGAAGTTATAGTCTGGTTACAGGGTACAAATCGCCAGGGAGAGGTTGGATTAAAAGTAGCCTAACTGTTCCTATTTATGTGCATATCCTGTCAACTCTGTTTAACTCCATTCTTCGATAATGAAAAAGGTAATAGGAGATGATCTATAAAACCTTATCAAGGATTGCTGCCTCTTCTGCATGCATGAGTTCTCTAGCCCTCAAATCCCTCAATTCCTTTTCATACTTCTCCTGAAGATAGAATAAGGATCAGAATGACCCAAGCACAGAGTGTGAGAAAGCACCAACAGGAATCAGATTACCTCTACTGATGCTAACTCAAGTTTCTTCATACCAAGGAAAGAATACAACAAAATTACATTCCAGAATGTACATCAAGACTATTAATAGTTCAAGCCAGGAACAAATATACCTTCAAGGCCTTTTTCTCTTCAGCAAAAGTACGGGTATCCAACTCAGCTTGCCTCTTTTCAGCTGCATGAATTGCTTCGAGAAAATTCATAACCAGCTTCCCGTCAACTGTCACAGAACCATCATCTGATTCTTCTATTGCAGTAACAAGAGCCTACATTTGCAAAGAAGATAATTTCAGTAGTTCCTTTCTGTAACATTTCTGTCCATGCAATTAAGCATTCCGATTAATGTAACATTAATCTGCCAAGTAAAAAGCATAGATTGCTTGTTTACCTGCTCACTAGAGTCTTTAGTCACTGAGCTATCTTCAGCCTTATCCTTAAGAAGATATGTATCAAGTAGACTTGCCCCTTCTCTATCTTTCTCAACTGTATGCTGCCATGGCAGAATATCAAACACAGTTGCTAACTGTGCAAACAACATAGCAAACACAATGGACTCCATGATTTCCCTAGATTTATTTCAAGCTTAAAAAAGGGATCAATTGCACAAAGGCTTCTAGTTTGGGATCATCAAATACAAGACCTCGCAAAACTTTTGTTGAAAAAAAAAAAATATAGGTCTTAGTTTCAAGTCTAGTTAGGACTTTCTCTGCAGTTATACGGTTTGGATTCATTGTTACTACATCTTTTATAATTGAGAATTGGTATTGAGAGTTTTTGCCCTGACACTCCCTTTTCTTTCTTTTCCTAGGCAATTTTATGCACCAAATTATCCACAAACAGTCAGATTACCTCTGATCTCTTTTCTGCAGTATGATGCTGAGTGGGTCCAAGATCATCGTCAGGAACCGAGCTAGCATCTTGATGTACTTGTCTAACTTGAACATTCTCATTGGAATATACATCAGTTTTTGCCTCTGGGCTTTCTGCAGGTACATTAGCTTCGGTACTTGTGTTATGAGAAGATTCCAATTTATGTTTCTCCTGGACATTAATTCCCTCAGCTTCTGTTTTCACATCAGATGCCACTTTTACATGAGTTTGATTTCTGTCTTCTGTTAAACCAAAAGTTTGCTGATGGGGAACATCAACTTGGACTTCAACATGAGGCGAATCTTTAGGACTTTCATCATCCTTCTTGGTATCAACTTGAGGAGGATCTAGAAGAGTCTCAATCTTCTTTTCAGTTCCAACACCAGGAAGATCTATTTGGCTTTCAATCTTTGAGGAGGGTTCTTCACTTGTCGTGGATACCACTTGCTCTCCTAAGTCTTGAGTTTCCTTTACTTGTTTATGGTCAATTTCAAGTTTAGCTGAATGATGAGAACCCTGCTGATCTTTACCAACAACTTTGTCTAAATAGCCTGATTGATATGCTAAAAGAGCTACTCCAGCAACAATGGCACTACCCAATACAAAATTTGTTGAATTGCTTTTTGCTTCTGGTGTTTTACCTTCAGAACCTGTTTTCGGGGATCCATTGCCCTTGGAGGAAGTTGAAAATTGTTTCTTTGTATAAATGAACGCCGGTGTCTGCCCGAATTAACCAAACTAAATATCAGTATCACCAAAAAGCATTGACCAACTGCAGAAGCTAATAACAACACATTCCCATCAGCTGGAACTCAACAAACCCAGTTCCTGTCCTTTGCCCAACTTCCCATTCTAAATCAAATAAAACCCACAATCCAAAAACTGAGATAGAACGCAAAAACACGGAAAAAAAACAGCTTTAAAATAGAACAGCATTCAATGACTATCCCCTCAACGTTCCAATCCGAGATTAAGAATTTCAAAAATTATTAAGATACTTATGAAATACGTGCCTGATACGTCGGCTGCCTCGGAATTGTCCTAAACGATCGACGAGACGCAAAGTCCAAAATCGACCTACAAATCCACAAATATTCAACTAATACCAATTGCTGCTGTAATTGCATACCTCAACTAGAAAAACCAAATACAGAGCGCATACCTTCGAAACATCGCTTTTCTCGGCAACGTACAGGAGGACGTGAGATTCGATTAGAGCTTCGAGTGTTCGATAAAATGACTGACAGAGACAGAGCTGATCTTTAGTAGCTTAGCGTCGAGACTACAAAAGACATTAATAATGTTTTATTTATTTATTTATTTATTACATTTTATGTTTTTCTGTTGGTAGTTGATGATGTGTTAAAATTTTTTTAACACATAATTAATTTTAATGTTAATTTTTAAAATACAATTTTAAATTAAATTAGTTAATTGATTTTTTATTTTCTATATATAATTACTTCAAATGTTTTCATTTTTATTCTAATTCAAAATATTTAATCAATATTAAAGTAAGTCTGATCTTAAGTACAAATTTAATAAGATACTTTTATATATAAAATAAAATTTTCTTTTTTATAATATAATACTTTTTATTATTATAAAACTAAAAAATTATTAATTATGTTGTTATTATTAAATTTCTATTTTTATCAATGTTTTAAAAACTAACAGGTCATTTGGAAACTTTTAAATTGGATTCATTGATGAATTTGATTCAATTACATTGTTTTGAACACAATAAAAATGAATTTAACTATTTCATATAATTTTGTTATCCTTAACTAAAAATAATATGTAATTAATGTATGTATGTTTTGTACTAATTTGTATATTTATGAAGTGTATATTTGAAAATTTTTTTTAATGTTTTGAAAAGAATCGGCTCTTCAATTCACACACCAAATTGGAGCATTTGATATGTGAATTGAATTTATAAAGAAAATGATATTCAATTAGATGGTTGAATTCAAGTCATTTCTTTTTAATATTTCAAACTCATGAATTGAATTCAATTACATAAAATTAATGAATTAGATCCAATTCATTGAATTCCAAACGGGCTGTAAATCAGAAATTAAATCAGTAAGATAAGAGATTTGAGTTTTAAAAGGATTAACCAATATTAAACAGTTACAAAACTGGTTAAAAATTAAATAGAATTAAATAATTTAAAATATATTTATTTATAAATTTTTTAAAATTTAATTAAAATATTATTAAATAAATATTAACTAATTTATTTTAATATACTAATTTATAAAAATTAATCAATTTAAAATTTTATGATTTAACCAATTGAGTTTTTTAAGAATCGGATTTAATTTGTATTGTGTTATTTCATCTTTTAAATTAATACATCAAAAATGTGTTCAGGGGCGACAATTTAACGAAATATAATGGCAAAACCCAAAAACCCTAACGCCCAAATGTTAACGCAAACGGACAAATAGATTGGGAATTGTCAGTACCTCGATTTTCCATTTTCATTTTATCCTCTTCCTGATTTCCTCTTTATAAAGAAGCCTTCGTTTGTGTTTTCTCGCACTTTCTCAGTAGTTTGTTTGGTTCAGTTGGTTTTTGTTCTTCGTTTCTTTTCCAGGAAATTTAGAAAAAAAAAAGATCGTGTTTGGTCCACTGGGTCGAATTCGAGGGTTCGCTGTGAAATAAATTATCCACTGGGCGGCAGTTTTTTTGTAGTTTATTTTACTCCGCGGGCATTTGGTTTATCGATTTCTAATGTCGGGTTTTGTGTTGTGAAATTTAGGGTTTTTTACAAAATCTGTTCTCGAGCTTTTCGTCGTCGTCGTGGGTGCGTGAGTTTCCTGGAATCGAGGTAACAGGATTATCGCACATTCAGGTCTACAATTATTCTTGATTTGACACTTTGGGTTTTGCTCTTCATTTCAATGTTTCTGTTCCCTTGTGGTGTATTTTGGGTTTTTTTTTTTACCGATTTGATGTTTCTTCTGTAATAGCTGGGCTGTTTGTTCTGGTTGGATCAGGTGATTCAATGAGTTTACTCTTTTTTGTCATTTTAACTTGCTCTCGGTCGTGAATACTTCTAATAGTTTCTATATCAAAGCTTGTTTGGAAAAGGGAAATTCTGCAAAATTTGTGCTGTAACAGTGCTTTGTTCAATATGAAAAGTACAGACATTTCATTAAAGGAGGGATGTTTTCTGGTGGAATGACTTGTCTTTATCTGGTAAAAGGGACATTTTCTGGTGGAATGACTTGTCTTTATCTGGTAAACCAAATGGAGCATTAAATAAAATCATGTGCCTTTGAACAGAATATCATTGGTTTCCAGCCTTAAAGCCGTGACATTTGGTTTTTGTTTGATTCCTGTTACATGCGCAAAAGATGTCACATTGTTGTGCAGTTGTGGAATTTTCTTCCATTCTTTGTCTCGAAGATGTTTTCAATGATATTTTTCCCACTTATTCAATTTTGTTTTAAAGATAATTTTGCAGATGTTCTTTCCATTGACAAATAATATTGTTGTGTACCTTTTGCATTTCCTCTTGTGAAATCATAGTTATTTCAGCATATCATTACTTCATAGTTGATTTCATCATGATCTTTTCCTTTATCTTCCTATCCTCCAAAATGTCTATATGATTTACATGGTTTCTGTAAGTAGATGAATTTGAGTTGCATTTGATGTTTGCAGGATTGTGAAGGTGATATTAGTTGGAAAAGATGTCGTCCCGATACCCAATTCTAGACAACCGACCGATAGATCAGTGGAAGGTTACAGAATTGAAGGAAGAGCTAAAGAAACGGAAACTAACAACTAAAGGTTTGAAGGATGATCTAATAAAACGCTTGGATGAAGCACTTCGCATTGAGAGGGAAAATGCTATGAGGGATGCAGACAATGGCATAAATTTGGATCCCCAGCATGTAAGTCCGGAAAAGCAATCTGAACCGGTTTCTATTGCTAGGAAGAAGGCTGAAGTTGTAGTTGATGATGCCAATGAAAAAGAGAAGGTTGATAATACTACAGCCCAGGATTTTCAGATTGACATCAATGATAGTCTAGAAGCCGAGGATCAAGGATACAAAGTTCAAGAAGTTATTGTAACGGATGGTGGAACTAATTCATATACAGTGGAAGGGGAGCTTGCAGCTAACACAAGCACAGTTGAGACTAGTGTTACTGTTACACAGAATGTGGTTTCTGAGTTTGCATTGGATACCAGCATTGGAGTTAAAGGGAATGTGACTTCTGACGGCACATTAAGTGGTCAAATTGCACATGATTCTGAAACGCAGGAGACTTTGGGGATTGATGATTCAAGGCTCCAGCAGGATGATAAGGATACAAAGATCCAGCTGGAGGGTGAGGATTTGAAGCCCCAAATGGAGAAAGAGGTTTCCAAGTCCCTGCTGGACAAGGAGGATATGAAGCCTGCACACGAGGATGCAATGTATGACACTTCTACAGCAGCAAACCAGGTATCTGAGGTCAGCCCTAATTTAGGGTTTCAAGTAAAATCTGATTCTATTTCTACTGATTCTGTGTCAATTAATGAAAAACTAGAACTAAAGGATAATATAATTGCTGATAATGTCAAATTAGAACTAGATGTTGTTAAACCAGAAATTGTGGAACCATTATCGGATAATGTTGTCCCAGTTGGTGGTGAATCACATCCAATGGATGTTGAAGAGCCACAAGAGAAGAAGCCATCAGTTGGAGATAAAGATACCATCAATGCTTCAAATGCAGATATAAGCAAGAAAAATGATATTGTAGAAATCATAGACTCAGAAAAATTAAATTTAGACCGAAGCTCTGGTGATGATTCTATGGAGGATGATGTATTGGAAAGTAAGCAAATTGATTCAAAGTATAATCCTGATGAAGTTGGAGATAAGACTGAGAAAAATGAAGTAATTGCTGGGAAGGAGGAAAATCTTGCTGATGTTGTTGGAAAGGATTCATCTACTGAGCAAAAAGAAGTACATGATGAGAACAAGATTCGCTCTTCTGTGCCCACAGAGAAAAGGAAGCTTAATGGTGAGCCTGCATTATATTGTCTGCTTTATTGATGTTCTTTTTGTTTCATTTGCTGATATGGTTTTACTTCTATGTCAAAATATGAATTTTGCATTTATTACCTAATTGTCTTTGAATTACTGTATGATCACTAATAAGTTGGACAAGGTGATCATTTTTGTGGCAAATATGTTTTTATAATTGATGTGTTCTTTAAATTTCATCTTTGACGTTTGGCTTATTGCCAGGAGACAACTTCTAATTTTGGTATATTGCCGTGGAAGAATTGGGTATTCTTGTGCTGAAGTGATGCCACTAGTTTAAAGCTAATTCTATTTACTTGTTCTTCCACTTTACCTACCAGTTTTCCCATCCATTTCTTGTTAGTGAGATGGTTTCTCTTGTTTTTAAAGAATCTGGTTCTGAAGGACTAACTTTTTATTTGACTGAATGTCATTCACAGATAAAGAAAATGTTGTAAATGAGCCATTAAAGAGGCAACGCAGATGGAATTCTGAAAGCATCAAGACTTCCGAAACAGAAACTACCAATCTCACACCCACCACAATGCCCAAAAATGCAGTTCAGCCTGCACCCATGCAGCGCAACTTTTCTCGATCTGACTCATCTGTGAGTGAGGATACACCCAAGGAGCGAGTTGGTGAGTTATTTTTTTCTCGACTGTAATGAACTTGAGCAAAAGTTGTTTTAGTACCTAATAAGGCTCTCTATCTCTTGTGCTTTTCAGTTCCACCATCACAAAAGCCTCCAACAAATTCTCTCAGGATTGATCGTTTTGTTCGTCCTTTCACCCTGAAAGCTGTCCAAGAACTACTTGAAAAAACTGGGACTTTTACCAGTTTCTGGATGGATCAGATTAAAACTCATTGCTATGTTACTGTAAGCTCTCTCTCTCTCTCTGCACTGTGGTAGATTTGTGGACTTGGTACCTTTGACCTTTTCTATATAATCACCATTGTTGTCAGTATGTATGTGTTTCGATGAGCCTGCATGGCACTCTAGATTTCTATTGACGTGGGCAATTATGTTGATGCAGTACTCATCTGTGGACGAAGCCATAGAAACTCGAAATGCTGTGTACAACCTACAATGGCCACCCAATGGTGGACGCCTACTGGTGGCTGACTTCGTTGACCCGCAAGAAGTAACGATGCGGGTGGAGGCTCCTCCTCAGTCACCTGCGACACCCGTAACTCCTAGTGTCCCTGCTGCTCCAACTTTGCAGCCGCAGCCCTCACCCCGTCAACAGGTACTCAGGCAGCAACTTCCACCCCCACCTGTCCTTCCACCACCTCCACCTCTGTCTAACCCACCACTTGCCAAGGAAAGGTTTGCTCATCCACCACCTCCTATGCCCGAGAAACATGAGCCTCCTATTGTTACACTGGACGATCTCTTCCAGAAGACCAAAGCCACCCCGCGGATCTACTATCTTCCTTTGTCTGAAGAGCAGGTTGCTGCAAAGCTTGCAGAACGTGGAAGAAACACCAAATAGTAGGAACGAGGCTATTACTTTCCTAGGCAATTGGTCTTAAGAATTTGTCATGGATGTCCAGTTTGTTAGATAAATGATGGATAGGAGTGAATTGGTTTATCCAAATCGAGAGAAATGTTGCATGTTGGTGAGCTTAGGTCATCGACTGTCTTAAGTTGTGACTTTTTAGTTTTCTTAAAAACATATTTGAACCCTGGATTTGTCTCTGTGAGTAGGCTTTGTATTTTCTGAAAAACTAACTTTTCCCAGCCTAAAATGGTGGAACCTTTCTTTCTAGGAAGTATCATAATTCTGCATCTATCTCTATAATATACACTTTTTTGCATCATAGTTCACACGTACACATTGTTGCTGTTGCCTGCGAGAAAATGTTTCAGTTGATGAAGTGGTCTCCATTAATTGGGCAAAAACGAAGGCCTAGCGGACTTGGAGGGCTATGTGAATACAAAATCCCATCCAATTAGATTGGCTGCGTGAGGTTTGAGATTTGGGGATGAAATCAACACCTCAGCACTATAAAGATTCGATCTTTACCCATGGTAAGAGCAACATTTTCAACAATCATCCCAGTTTTGGTTCAATCCCAACATAGAAATTCTCAATACACTTGTAAGGTATGTTTATTTTCAATTTTAAAACATGTTTTAATTTTGATTGGTGTTTATAAAAGTAGCTAATATACTGCCAAATTTATTCTAAATATAAATAAAAGTATCAAAAAAATCAAATGAGTGATTTCTTCAACAGAAGCTTGTAAAGTTAAAATACGATCATTAGAAAAACAATAAATTAGTAAAAATTTAAATACAGAATTTGGAAAAGTTTATTATTATGTCGTTTTATTCCTAACTAATAGAGAAATTATTTATAAAAGGTAAAGTACGACTAGTAGTAATGTATAATCATAGTGCTTAACCTAATTTGCTGATGTTAAATGGATTAATAAGGTTGATGGCGATAAGTACGGCTTGTCTTAATTTAATTTGTTTCTAAGGACAGTGGAGGAGGAGGACCTTCCTTTTTTCAAGTACCTTATCATGGAGATTCCATGAAAGATGACCTTTCATCATTTAATAAGAATATCTTATTTAATTACTAACTTATTGTATATTTGGATATAGGAATTTTAATAAATTAAAATCAACTTGAGGAAAGAGATAAGAATTTACGTGATTTAAGTAATTTAAAGAATTTTAATCTTTAAAATTATCAAAAAATTTGTGTGGTTTTCAAATTTTCAACATTTTTATTATAGAGCAACGACAAAATATACGTGACATAAATATCACATAAATATTACTAATATAACAATTAATGAGTTAACCCAAATTTTAATAATTTAAATAGTTATAATAAATTATTTGTTTGAAGCGGATTTAATTAGTTATTGTGAATTTTAAGAGTTAAATCAGATCATCATCATATAAATAACAATTAATTGGTGATATTCATATTACGTGTATTTTATCGTTACTTTTTAATAGAAGTATAAGAGAAGATATTTTAATGAAAAATTGAAAATTATAAATAATTTTTTAAAAATTTAAATATTATTGTTTAAATCACAAAAAACTTGTACCTCTTTTACTCCTTAATTTAATTACTATATTATCATTGTCATTAGTAATTATGTCTATAACTTCTATTCACAATTGTAATGCAACTTATAATACATAATTTAAAACCTTAAACTTACAATACTAATTCATCCATCATACATCCAAGGCACATACTAAGATAAGACACAAACCGAAGGCCTCACACACACAACAATACAAGTACAAACCAGAGTTTCGAATTTATGTAAACCAAATGGATGGATCAACCCATCGATCCATTCCATTCCATTCATGCATGCATTTCATTGCTTCCCAGCTATGGTGGTGAAGTTACCAGGATGAACCTTATTGCTCTTCCTCGTATTAGTAGTAGTAGAGACGACATTTTTGGGGTTCTTTTCTGTCTGCTCAACCCCAACTGTCCCTCTTCCTTCCTCCATTTCTTTCTGCTTCAGCTTCTTCTCAAGGTTCTTCTGCATCAAGTAAACTCTAGCACAAGACATTCCAATGCTCGACATGGCTTGAAAAGCTTGACTAATTATACGACTTGAAACAAAAGATGAAACTATAGAATATATGGTTGAGAGCTTCAATTGAAGTGATGGTTTGTATTTATAGAGAGAAATGGGGTTCACGAGAAGGTAGTGAACAAAGGGTAAGAGAAAGAGTAATGGTTTCGCAAATCAAAACTGAACAATTTGGCATTATTTAAACGGTTAGCACACGGAAGGTTAGCACACGGATAAAAGCAGATAATGGGGGCTGCATTTGATGGTTTTTATGAAAAGGAAAACTTAGAATCCAAGTTGAAGTGGAGGAGTTCATGATGTTATTTTATACGTATGTATCCATAAAGGCGTAGAACGAGGGCATCCCTTGAAAAGTAATTATTGAGAGAAATACTAACTTTAAGATTAAATTATATATATCTAAAATTAAAAAATTCAACTGGTTCGATCGATTTAACTATAAAAACCTTAAATTGGTTAATATTTTAGTTCGGTTTTTAACTTTTGGGTTTGATTTATTTTAATAACTCTTGTTATTAAAAATCGATTAGTTTATCAATTAATCATGATTTTATACTTAATAAATTCTTATAAA
>JANZXP010000194.1:31814024-31826655 GCA_027576715.1 Erythroxylum flavicans | reverse complement strand
AAACAAGCAACACTAAGATTACTTTACACATTTTCCTTAGTTACCTATACAAATTCTCTAGAGAATAAGGTGAACTATCATGTCATAAACAGGGTCGGCCCTGAACAAGGGCAGGGCGGGCACCCGCCCATAAGGCCCATCCTTATAAATGATAAAATAAGACTCATTTTTATCCTCATAAAAAATAAAATAAATCAAAATAGGGTCTACTCTTAACTTCGTAAAGAACAATAAAAAGCTTCATATTTTGCTTATTTATATTCTTTGTGAGGGGCAAAAAGAGGAAAAATTATGAACTTTTTTTACTTTACCCAAGGCCTATAAAATATTAAGAACGACCCTAGTCATAAATGAAGTATATAACTAGTTATGATATCGGGCTCGACCAAAGTTCAAGCCTTAAGCTCAAATATACTTCGAGTCCCCGTTAAGGTTTGAGTTGAATTATATTCAAATAGTCAAATTTAACTTTGATTAAATTTAGAGTTAATTATAAAAAAGCTAAAACATTACTCAATTTTAAAACACCAGCTCAAAATTTAAAAAATAACACTAAAATATTCCATCATTTAATTTTTAACAAAAATAATTCTATGTTAAGTTTTTCTGTAAATATGAATAATGTGTCGAGTCACGTCAGATTGGTACTTTTATTATGTGATTATCACTTATTATATTTGTACCATAAATGAATTTTACTATTAATAAACCAAAAATGTCAAACACCTTAAAATAATTACGAAGTAAAGAATACGAAAAAATGTATAATTATTTTAGAGTTTTTAATATTTTTAATTTATTAATAAAAAAATTAGACATGATACGAACACAATATATGGCTATCAAATGACAAAATTATTAATATGACATGGTTGTCCACTTTATTCACATCAATGAAGAACTTAATATTAGGTTATTTTCTTTAAAAATTAAAAGTTGGGACATTTTATCGTCATTTTTAAAATTCGAATTATTATTACAAAATTGAGTGAAATTGAAATTTTTTTACAATTAAACTTCAATATTTATTTTGATTTTTTGACTTAGGTTGAATTGATTTGATTTTTCATTATTAATCTAGTCTAAAAATTTATCAAGTTTCAGTTCGATTAATCTTAAAAATCCGAACTTAGACCATTGTTAACTTTAAATTGAACTAGGCTAAGTCGAGTTTGGACCCTTTTCTTTTTTTTTGCTAATGCCTACACATAACTTGTTTTCTATAACTTTTTTCTCTAAAGATAGAAGTCGTAGGCTTAGAAATTAGGCCTGATTTGGGCCTTAAGTTGGGTTTAAGCTTGAGCTGTCCAAGCTTGATCCAGTTAGAAATTCTATATTTTTAAGGAAAACGATTTCAATTTATAAAACATGACATCATTTTTTATTTTATAAAGAATAATATCGTTTCCTAATTTGAGTCCAACTCGAGCTTGAGCTCAGCTGCTTCAGGTCTAATAGGGTCTGGTTGAGTCCGGCCTATTGCCACCTCTAAGAAGACAAGCTCTCCAACAGTTTATTCCTCGTCATGTCATGTACACCACTTCTACCGAGAGCTGATTCTAGTTTCATTCAAGTCCATCCATTAAACGATATATGAAATGGGACCATTAGACTTCTCTTTATATTGTTTAATTGTTCATATGTGAAATGTTTGTTTGCAATAATATATACTCCTAAATAAAGAAAAGCCGACAAAGCTTGGTCGAAGCCATCAATGGCTGCAGGCTCAAGAGTTTGTCAGAAATATAGAGATTTTAAGTTGAATATATACAGTTTCGCTCGTAAACAGTTTCTATGTTAAGGAACAAAGTTGCGTATTTCTAAACCATATACTTGACATATTCTTGAAATTAGAGCTTTAGTCATTAATTTTGTTTCACACGATCTTGATTTATGAGTCTCACATATTTATATGGATGAGATAACGTAAAATAGAGGTGGTACAAGTTAGAAAGTACAAAGGATTTGATTCCTTATTTAAGGTTCATTAAAAATAATTTTGCTAATATTAAGATTTTTCACTGTCAAACATTAAAAATTAAGTTAAATTATTTATCAAATATTAATATTCAAAATACACCTTTTTTATAATAACTAATTTATTTTGTATTAAGAATTAAATTAGTGAACCCAAAGAGCATCTAATCGATTTTGATTAGATGATTCCAGCCTCTTAACTTGTGGTCAAATTCGACTACATAGTCAAAGCTTATCATTCCACATTCAAGATTCAACCTTTCCATGTGCCACATATTCATTTCTTCTCTACGGATTAAGTTCCATTTAAAACTTTTTAAAATAGACTTTTAATAAATAAAAAATTTAACGAAATTAAAATTTTATCAATCAAATATTATATCATCATTAATTTAACATTTTTTATATATCTAAAATATGTTAATTGATATGTTTAGGCTATAAAACATACCAAACTTTAATAACAAATTTTCTAAATTTTAATTTTTTTTATTTATTAACATTTTATTTTAAACGATTTTAAAATTATATTATGATGAAATTTAAATTACGTGTTTTACCTAAAGCTTTTCGGTCTTCGGGTGCTTAATTATAGATTCCCATTGGTCCATACATTTCACAACAGAGCACCTGATAGTACTGATAATGGCGGCGGCTCTCTCTGAATTTTTCTCCCACTTCTTCACCTTGACCCTCCTCTTCTTCACTCTCCTCCTCCTTGAGCTGGCCAAGCTATGCCGTTCGGTCATCGGAGGTGGAAAAAACTCCGGCAACCGCACACTCACCACCGCCCAGTACGTCAACCTCATCGAACAAGAGTACCCAGCACTGAGTTACGTGGAAGGACTGAGGCAGCAACAGAGAGCAGCGGAATGTGTGGTGTGTTTATCGGAATTCTGCGGCGGAGAAAGTGTTCGGACACTGAGATGCCAACACGTGTTTCACAAGGACTGCCTCGACAAGTGGTTGCAGCAATGTCTCGCTACGTGCCCTCTTTGTCGGGGCAAGGTTTTAGCAGACGAGGTTGTTAACGGTTACCGGCGGGAACAAAATCTGTTTGTGTTCGAGGACAGTGAAGATGAGAGATTGTACTTGGTTTCAGATTTACTCAACGGTAATAACTTACATTGGATGTTTTAGTTTTAGTCAAACCAGAATGCCACATTTGAACTGACTCAGTCTTTGGGTTGGACAGGCATAATAAGTATTTGAACGTAACATCAAATCACCAACATAGTCTCTTACTTTTTTTCTTCTATGTTTGTAGAGTAATGTAATGAACTTAATTATATGGTCTTGTTTATATATTGTACTTTTTATATTTAATTTTTAATAATTATCTTATTTTCTTTCATTGACACTACATTAAGTAAAAACAAGTTTCTTTAGTTCTTTAATTTTATTCTTATTATTAAAATTATTTAATATCTAATAATTTTATAAATTATTAAAAATAAATTTTGGTAATTACTTATAAGATATAAAATATTTTGACTAATTATTTACAAAACAAATCATATAATAATAAAAAATGAGTAAAAAATTTCTCATTATTATTCCAAATATTTGATACCAACTATTAACTTCATTAATCATTCTTAGTTACTACATAAAAAACACGTATGATCAGTAATTTCATTCGTATCTCAGTTCTTGATTTTTATTCTTATTCTTATTTTTTATTTCGATTCTTTTATTAAAGAGAACTAAGAGTACGAAGAGTAACGTGTAATTATTCGTTTTAAAAATGTGTTATAATTCAACGATAATGTGCCTTTTTGTAATTTCATGATTGAATAGAATTAATTTCATTTTTCACAAGCAAAGCCTAATCGCTTGTGAGATGACAAATTAAAAAGTGATATTTTTTATTTTTATTTCAATGTTTATAATTTTAAAATTAAATATTTAAACTTTGAAAATTTTAAAAATTCAGCTCAAAATATTGTATTTATTAATATTTTTAGTTAAGATAACTGATGAATTATATGAAAATTGATATTTAAAATAATTACATCACTCTTCATCTTCGTCATTAACATAACTTTTAATCATCTTATGATACGATGATGTTTAGTAAATATGGAATACTCTAACAAATTATTAATAAATTTGGTATAGGATGAAAAAATGTTAAAGGGTTTATAAGCGATAAGGGTCAACTATCCAAATGACTAGTTTTATTCATTTTGACAATGGTTGACTTAAGCCCAGTTATTGTTAGTAGACTCTACAATCTGCCCATATTAAAAATTCTAATATTATATCATAGCAGGTTTGATCCGGATTATTAATTTTTTGATTGTCTGTCTAGATGTCCAGTCCTAATAATCCGGTCCGGTTACCACTGCGTTTTTTTCAAGTAACAACTGAATATCCAGTCTCAGCTGCACTTGAGAGGGAGTGTTAGAGTATTCCATATTGACTAAGCATGAAGATGTTAAAGAGTTTATAAGTAGTAAGGGTCAACTATCAAAATGACTAATTCTATTCATTTTGATAATGGTTAACCTAAGCTCAATTATTGTTAGTGAACTTTACACTATGCTCATATTAAAAATTTTAATATAGTTCGACAATGGAAATGTGATCAATTATTTAATATTTAAAAAATATGATGGTCATGTTAATTATTCTATCGTCAACAAAATATTCATTACCCTATTTGTATTAGAAGCAAAATGCAACAAAGTACGTAATTTAGGCGTCCAGTTCATCTTAATTTCTTCATCGTTCTTAATTCATTGGTAACTCATTTAGGTTCTTTTGTCAACATTGTGGGTTCCTACTTCCTATAAATGCGAAAGATGCTATGATCAAAGATGCTATAATCAATAATTTGGCTATGTCCATGAATAGAGACACCTGCCATGGTTTGTTACATTACAGATAGGTTGGCGATGGAACTAATGATGTGCCCATGAAAATGAAATAGGTTGGCGATGGAACTAATGATGTGCCCATGAAAATGAAACGAACTTTGGGACTTTTCATGCAATTTAGTCAAAATATTTGTGAAGTGTAATTAATTAGATGTGTTAAATATATTAGTAACAATTAATTTGGATTTTTTATTTAATTATAAATTGTTGACATATTAAAAGAATTGTCCCTTAAAAGTGGATTAAATTTCAAATTATTCGAAATATTTATAAAGTGTGATTGATAGAGAATATATACGAGTTGGCTCTGTAAATATCGGTTGATTTAAAATATTTATTTAAGTTTGAATTGCTAATTAATTAAGTAGATTCATAGATTATTAAAAATATTTATAAAGTATGATTAATTGAGAGTATAAATGTGTTAGGTGAGTTAATACTATTCTATTTAAATTATTCATTTAATTTTGAATTGCTAATTAATTTATTCAAATTGCATTATTTATATATTATTACATTATTTAATAATTTATTATTTACTAAAATATAGAAAATTGATAATTAATAATTGAAATTTGAAGAACATTAGTGTCTAGATAAAGTGTTTATATATAAATATTAGAAAAATGTTACGAGTATAAGTCACCTTAGGAGAATCACACTCCAAAAGTTAGCTTAAAGGGAGGGAGAGCTCAAGGCCTTATAAGGCCTGTTCTAGAACTATGCCTCCTCGATATGGGACTCGTAACATTGTTTCCCCCTTTGGAAGCCGGCTTCCCGACGGCTCTCACTCCACGGTACTTCACTCAGCAACGCTTCACTCGTTTCAGTTCACGGTCAGCCCTTCTATTGGTCAGCCAACCTTCCGTGGGTAGCCCTTTCCAGTGGCCAGCTCTCAATGAAAGCACCAATTGTTACGAGTATAAGTCACCTTGAGAGAACCACATCTCAAAAGCTAGCTTGAAGAAAGGGAGAGCCCAAAATTTTATAAGGTCTGTTTTAGAACCATGCCTCTCTAATATGAGACTCTTAACAAAAACCATCAATGTCTCAGAGAAAGTGTATGCGTTAAAACAATATATAAAATAAAAAAACCTTAAACAGTAGTAATAATAATGGTGGAAAAGGGCAATTTAAGCCATTGACGTTGCCTTATCGTCGAAGTTGCGGAGATGCACAGGCTATCATCAGTCAACGATACACTTAGATCTGTTATGGAGACGGATGGAATTGACAGTATTCTGCCGGACTTTAGGGATTGGTCAATATTTATTACACATCTTAATAAAATCTTAATAAATATATGAATACGATTAGTTACACGTTAACCTTAATAGGAGAGAGTGTTCCAACCCCCACTTTAAGTTTAGGGACAAAGTGTTCGTTACCGAGATAGATGGAATTGACATTAGTCTGGATTTATTATCAACAATTACAGTTATTGACTTTGTTTGGACTTAAATGTTACAGGGCCAGGGAAAGGAAAAGCAATTTTCTTGACCGTTTCTTTAGGCTCTCTTTTTTCCAACAATGGTTTAATATTTAATTGTTATTATTGTGAATCCGTATTAACTAAATTTTTAGATTTAAGTCATGCAAATTATGTATTCTAACGAATTAACGATTTAAATTAAAATAACGAATTTAATTCAACTTATAAATTTAAGGTTTGTTTGTTAATAATTACGTCTTTGGTTTTTTTTTGGTTTTCAAATTTAGTAAAAAATCAGGCTTTGTTTTTGTTTTTGTTTTTGTTTTGGGTTTATTCTAGTTTGTGAAATTTATAAAAACTATAAAAAGTAGTTTTCTTTCGTTCTTTGTTTCTAATTTTATTCATAATATAATTAACTATGAACTAAATATATATCGTTCAATTATTTAATATAGTAATTATTAATAAGAATTATAAATAATTTAATTTAATATTATATATTTATTTAATTAAAATTTATTATTAATAAAAATTACAAATAATTTAATTTTTGTAATTAAATTGATAAATATTAAATTAATAAATATAATTAAATTTAAAATGTCTTCCATTTAGATAGATTTCAAACGATTTTGATTTAATAATTAAAATAAATTAAAAATTTTATATTATTTATTTTAATAAAATAAATAAAATTTGTTGATAATTTATTAATAAATATTATATAACAGACTTAAAATAAAATATCTTTAAGTTTTATTTAATATGTAATTCTCACTAATAATAAAAATATAATCAAATTGATATTAATAAAAATTTAAAAATTATAGCCAAATAAGAAGGAAATAAAACAAAACCGCCTTTCATATGTATTCGCTCTCGATCAATGATTTTCCTCAAAGTTATTGAACTATTTATAACTCTCATCTGTCATCTCACCGCGAGTATAACTTATAAGTCAATCAAATTTAATGTGTAGTACTTCAAATAATTTGGTTTGCTATTATCTCCAACTTCTGTGTTTCAAAATCAAATTTAATGATAAAGCGACGTTCAGGCACGAATCCAGACGATCCCTCAATCATTCCACTTGGCAGTATCTTGAGACGTTAAATCTCGATTTTGTAGTGGATACAGAGAATTGAGTTTCATTTTGATTTAGTAATTTTCTAGCTAATGAAGATGGATTTGAAGGAGCCATAATCAAGGGCAAGGTCATATGGTCTACGTATGTATGAGATTTTTTTTAAAAGTTTAAAAATAATTAATAAACAATAACAAAGCTATGTCCAAGTTACAATGAGTTTACCAAAAGAAGAATAACAATTACGTTACAAGCTTAAAACAAATCAAAACTTAAGGAAATAAGTTATTACAAGCTTAAAACAAATCAAAACTTAAGGAAATAAGTTAATAGAAGGCATTTCACATTCTATCTGGTCTTCATCCTAATGGATAGTGCAAGCTACTTAGAATTAACTATCATAATGGCTCAGATCTAGTTGACGATTTTATAATCTAAAATGTACTTGTAAACTTCTTCATTTCTGTAAATTCTCCTTTTTTTTTTCTTATAGAATATACAATAGCTGTAAAGTCCGTTTTGTACAAGGGGTCATCACTCAACTTCAGTTGGGTTGAATGATCCAATTAAGCGATGAATATCAATCGTAATTTGAGAAGGTATCTGGCAACAAATGTAAAATTTTGCTCCAAATTGCTTTAGAGTAATTGCATTGAAAGAATAAATGCTCTCTACTTTCTTCCGGCTCCTTGCAAAGAATGCAAATAGGGTCATAAACTCCAAAGCATCTATTTTTTGTGCGAAGTTTGTTTTTAATGACTATTCAAGTGAACATAAAGACTGTGTGATTGAGAGATCATTTCCATTGAAGATTGAACCAAGGGATATTCCGCTTACCTTTCTACAAAGCTTTATAGCAAGAATTGTTGGTAAAATTACCTGATGCATCTAGGACCCAGGTGATGGAATCCTGCCTGTTAATGTCATTAATCTAAGGAAGCAAGTGCTCCAGTAAACTAAATCTTCTGAAGTTGCTAATCCATTGTGTTTGATGCAATAAGGAAGAAACTTTATAGTTAATAGGAATCCTGTTTAGGAGCCTGGATAGTTCAGTTCTTTGGATGAGAGGGCTATGAATCGTCCAGTTATCAAACTATACCCAAATATTGTCTCCATTGCCTAGCTCATATTTAATCAATGGAAATACCACAGGTCTTAATTTCAATATTTGCAAGAAGAACCAAGAGTACTCTCTTGAACTTGACAGTTGCCAAAAGCTTGCATTAATAAGATATGTTTCATGTAGCCATTTTATCCATATAGTCTGTTTATCAACAAATAGCCTCCGGATCCTTTTGCACAGAAGCAATTTTTGCATAAGAGATATTGGGGTAATCCCCAAACCCCCTTGCCTTTTAGGGACGATCACTTCACTCCACTTAACTTTAGCTTTCTTAGAGTGTTCAAAATTTCCAGTCCATAAGAAAGCTTTCATGATTCCATCTATCTCCTTAATGACTTTCTTGGGTCAGATGACATGTAATATCCAATGAACATAGAGATTTCCCATCACAGAAATGATCAGAGTAACCCTTGCAGCAAGTGATAGGAATCTGTTATGCTAAGCATTAATTCAAGCTTTGAACCGTTCAATAAGAGAAACACAATCAGGTACTTGGGCTTTGTATTCGAAATAGGAACTCCCAAATACTTCATAAGAAGATCATGTAGTTGAAGATCAGTAATCCAAGAGAGTTCTGTCGTGTCTCTCACTTCTTTAGATTAGTGTAAGCTACTTTTATGGACATTTATGACCAAATCAGACCATTTAGAGAACTTCATTAGAAGTTCCTTAAGTAACTGCGTCGAGTGGATGTCTAACCATGAGAGAAGGATCAAGTCATCAACAAAAATCAAATGGGTAAACTTGGAAGCCTTACATTTACTGTGGTATTGAAACCTTTCATTAGGGCTTATAGCCTTGTTGAGAAGTCGAGAAAGGCCTTCCATAACAAGAGTGAATAAATAAGGTGAGAGAGGGTCTCCTTATCTGATGCCTCTAGCACAAAAGAGTGGTTTTGTAGGTATCCTGTTCACCAAAATGTTGACTGATGCAGTTTGTAAACACATCATAATCCATGTAATGAACTTAGTTGGGAATTCAAGAGCCTCCAAATGTAATTGTATGTATTTCCAATTAACAATATCAAAAGCTTTATAGAAATCGACCTTTTAGCAACGACCTCTAATTTTCTTTCCAGATTGATAATCTTTCAAAAGCTCTTGCATGAGCAGTATGTTATCCCCAATAGATATGCCTATGAAGACACTTTGAGCTGAAGAGATCACCGAAGACAAAACAGTCTTTAATCTGTTAGTTAGAAGTTTAGCAATTACCTTGTAGATCGTGTTGCAATAAGAGATAGGTTTGTAGTCCAACAAAGTATCAGGAATTAGCATTTTAGGAAGCAGGCATATGTATGCGTGATTTATCTCTTTCAACATACAACGGGAGGATAAACACTATGTGGAAAGTGACAACAAAACTCTTAGCACTTCAGCAAGGATGAACCGAACTTCAAGTCTGCTCCAAACTCAGGCCTGAAGATGACTACAATTGACTCTTTCCAGCAGCTCCTGAACTGAATAATTTGCTTCAAAGGAAGGAAACTTTACAGAAGAACAATATTTGCTTCCTATAAACTAACTGTATTCTCTGTAAATGTCACTCTAATAATAATGTATGTATTTTTTCAAGTGTTTGTAAGGCTTTGGATACCAGTGTTTGTAAGACTTTGATGTATAGAGACTATGAGGTTTTCAAAAAAATGGAAAATTTTACTTTCAAATTTGCTTCTTTCCACTCTTGGAAATTTCTCCAACATAACTCTCTACACACACATTCATAATAACTCAAATCAACACTAAAAGCAAGGAAAATTTTTCATAGCAGAAGATGAAGAGAAGAAGATGATTTTTTCATATATTGCAACTGTTGCATTACTTCTAAAAAAAATGTTCTGGAGCTTTTTCAAGTTAGCTCTCACACCCTTCTTGCCTACTTACATCAATGGCTTAAAAATGAAAGAAAAAACAACTAATGAGTAAGATTTTGACAAGTATCTTACTCTCATTGGTTCAGCAAGGACAAAAGCAAAGTTGTTGGTTGATACATTTAGAAAAACTGACAATGGATTTTCTAATGATTTAAAGCTGCCAAAAGTAAAAAAGACAAAAGATGCTTGATACTATAGGAACAAAAACTGATGCTCGACTTCACTAGCTTGATTTCCTTTAATGACAATTGTTACTTTGACTTGAATTCCTCTACTTCATTAACTTGCAAGACTTCTCTTCAATTGCTTCAAGTTTTTGCTTCAGGATTTGCTTCAGAAATTGCTTCAGAAGTTGATAAACTCTGCTTCAGGCTTTTTTTTCTTCAGCTGATGTAAAGTCAGCTCTACACTTGCTTCACATCTTCTTATTCTTCATTCTTCAGCTTTTCATTGCATGTAGCTTCATTCTTCTCACTTATCTTGCATTGATTTTCATTCCTGCACTGATTCTCAACCATTTGGATTATGTTCTTTGGATCCAAGCAGTTTTGAATTGCTCCCAAAATCATCATCTCTAGCTTCCTCTTAAACACTGGAAACTTGTTCTTCATTCTAGTTCTCTTCTTCACTCTCATTGACTTTGCAAACTCTTCCACAAATTTCAACATAGCAGGCTGCATGAACCAACACAAATCAACACACTCTAGTAATGCTTCAGTAAACAATTTACCCATGATCTCCCAAGTTTTTCGAAAAAAGCTTGCAGTGAACCCATCAAAACTTGGAGCCTAAGAGAGATGCAAGTAAAATAAGGTCTCCTTAAAATCTCTGCTAGTAAACGGAATTGATATTGTTTCCTTAAGTTCCTGTGAAGGGGGACTATCAAAGAGTTTACAATTAGGATGAGTGTCATTGGAGCTAGTTTTTGTCCCCGTAAGCTGCAAAAAGAACTCACTTGTAAGTTTAGGTAAAAATTTTTTGATCAGAACTGAATTACCCAATGGATCTCGAAGAACAAAAATAGTATTCCTATTCCTCATTACAAGAAGAGATGCATGGAAGAAATTGGTATTGGTGTCCCTATCTCGGAGCCAATTAGTACGAGCTTTCTATTTTAGGAAAGAGGCATGCAAAGCTAGAGCCTCCTTACATTCTGCCTGCTTTAGAAGATTATTGTGAGGAGATAGGTAACAGGCCTTTTGAGCCTCAGTCAGCATCTCATGATAAGTAACTTTAGTTTGTCTCTGATTAGCTTTTAAGAAAGCTTTAAGAGAGTACTTGACCTTTCTCAGCTTTTGCAGTACTTGGAATTTATAACCCTCTACAATGTAATTCCAACAAGAACCCACCAAATCCATAAACCCTTCCTGCCCAGTGAGTCCATTAAAGAATCTAAAAGGAGCCTCAGGTGTTTGTAGCGTACGGATATTGTTGATGTTAATATAGGAATGATCGGAGTAGGAGTTTTCCCCAAATTCAGCAAAGGATTGACATCAACAATATCATTCCTATTAACATTAACAATCCCACTATCATTCCTATATTTTAGTTTTATTATCAACAGTTTTTACAACATGTCTTAAAGTTTGCTTACATGTTCTAAAAACAACACATTCCAACCTCAAACAGTCAAACTGATGGAACACCCAAACTCTGTGAGACTAGTTCTATCATCTAAGGTTGACGTGGTACATTTGTTTAATGATAAAGAGTTAAAAACTATCAGCAAGACACCCTAGTTAGTCCTCCACTTAATCTTCAACCCTTATTTGTAAAGTTCAAGACAATGTGAACTCTGACAAAACAATGAGATTGCAGGCTCCTAGAGTTTTCGTTAATTAGTAATCTTGACAGCCTTTATCATTATTTTTGAACAAAAAAAATGGTCTTTTTATTTTCATTTGTCCTATATTAAGGACGGCAAGTAATTCTTCACATCAACAACGTCACAAGAATTAGAGACGAAAATACAAAGGAAAGAAGACAACTTTTGTGATGCAAAAACGTTATATTTGTTGTTTGGGATTATTATATGCAAGAAGGTATTTGTCTTATGATCGCAACATTGGCTTATAAAAGGAGAGGTTGAGGGACGGAAAAGTCATCATCAATGCGTTCCGACGTATATGAAGAAGAGGAGGCATGTCTCAGTGCCATGAATTTTGTAAATTCTTCCGTATTTCCTATGGTTTTGAATGCAGCAATTGAGCTCGATTTGTTTGGTATCATAGCAAAAGCAGGACCAGGTGCTCGTGTTTCA